>CM076569.1:682339193-682555456 GCA_034641835.2 Pinus albicaulis | reverse complement strand
TGGAATATATAGCCTTAGTTTGGACCCAACATATGTCATCATCATCTAAGGAGATACCCCAATTTATGGATATAGACAAGCTTCTCACCATCCTAGGAAAAAATATGGCTACCAAGAGAAAAAATCATAAACACACTCAGGCATATCGGCGGGTACAAAAAGTGTTGACAAATACAAGGAAGATACTGGAAGCAGAAGAGAAACGTAACAGGTTAGGAGCCGAGGAGAAAAATATGCTTGGAATTTTCAAAATCTGGAGCAAGGCGGACATCAAAGAAAACCCAGGTGACCAACTCTCCCACTTTGGATTACTTTTTAATTAATGGTAATCCCGAGCTGGCCACGTAGACCCCGATCTACAAGGCATACACAAGGAGAGAAATTTTCTAATCATCGCTCTCCTAGACCCAGGGGGATCCAAAAAAGTAAAAAGTGTGGGAAATCCACCAAATAAATTATTCAAAAATTTGGAGAATTAATGTTGAATTTAGTGCAAATGGGACAATTGACAGACTACTTTCCCAGATCCATCCAACCTCCTCAATGAATATCATATCATGGAATATAAGGGACTTTAGCAGCCCAGGGAAGATCCATTCCCTTAAAGATAAAATAGAAAGACATATACCTGAGATATTTCTACTACAGGAAACTGAGATTTTAGATGACAAAGTCAAGGAACATATCCAGGGTTGTTAACAAAACAAGTAGGCTATGATTGTAAAAGCAATAGGGGTTGCAAGGGGTGTAGAAATTCTTTGGGACCCTTATAAAGCTATAATGGTAGACTGGGTGGGCACAATATTTACCCTATAGACCTCTTTCCAACTGATCAACGAGCAAACATGGAAGAGCCTGACCGCAGTATATGACCCTCACATGTCGTGGGACAAGTCCTTGTTCCTAGCCCACCTTCAAAGCCTAAGTAGGTCTAATGCTAAGGAATAATGGATCCTGGGAGGAGACTACAATATGATCTGACACCTTGAGGTGAAGAGAGGGGGTGTTAGATGATTAGACCCACCTTCGCAAGCCTTAAATGATACCATTAAAGATCTACATTTGGTGGATGTCATCCCCCATCAATAATTACACACATGCAATAATCGTAGAGGGGAGGGGGGGGGGGGGGGTGGGGCCAAACCAAATAGCCTGCAGATAGGACCGTTTCTTGTTCTCAGAGCATATTCTACTGCAAGATCCTAAGCTCTCCACTGAGATCCTTCCCTTCACCGGTCATATCATTGGCCCATCAGCGTAGATATGACCTCCTCCATCACCCCGCAAAGAAGACCCTTTAGATTTGAGAGATTTTAGCTCCGGCATCCAGGCTTCCTGGAGAAGTTAGAAACCCGGTGGACCTCCTTAGGCTCATCGCCAAGTAATAAAATGAAATCCTTCTAGAAGAAGATCCATACCCTTAAAGCCCTAATAAAAGTCTAGAATCAGGAAGAAGTCGGCAATATCTTCGAGGAACAACAAAAACTAGATGCCCGTATGGAAGAAGTAGAGAGTCGCAACATTCAGGATGTCTGCTCCGGGGAACTTGCAGAAGTGGAAGAACACTTATCCAAGGACCTTGAAGAACATAAACATTAGGAGGAAATTCTATGGTGTTATAAATCTTGTGTGCAATGTGCTAGCACACTTATTTTCTAAGTCATGAATCCATTCCATCTATTTGTTTCTAGGATTAAAGTTCAAAAAAATTTCAAAAAAAATAAAAAAATTAAGCGCTACCGTAATTTCTGGAAGCACCAGTTTTTTAAAGCCTTTCGGACAGTCTATTATTTCCTGTTTATGTGTTTTTATTTTTATTTTCTGATGCTACTGGAATTTCCAGAAGCATGCTCTGTTTTTAAAATAAAACGAAAAAGTGCATCCGCTTTAGTTACGTGTCATAGGGTTAATACACGTCAAATATTTTTTAAATCCTTTAGGATCTAATGATAGGTGCCATAGTATAGTCAGTTAGCTAAAGTAAATTCATTGTATACATTGAGTCACATGTGTCATCCATAGTTAATGACTGAATCGTTGCCCGTCATACCTATCTATTCCAAGTCAGTTATCCATACATTAAGGTACGTGTTTTTATGAATTTGAGGGATCGTGGTGATCACACCACACACCATAATCGTTCAACTGGTTGCACACTAGTGCTGCCTTAAATTCCGACCAATCAACAACACCATTTGAAGAGGTGAATGCAAGTCATAAAAACACTTTCCATAAGTCATCTGGAGCTCCCATACAGAAAATGCAGCCAAGTGAAGGTGGTGATGGTGGATTCGAATTTGTTGAGAGTTATATTTCGAGAAGAAGTCTGGATTTCAGACAAGATTCTAGAGAAGAATACATGCCACACCTGTAAGGTAAACTCTTCCTATCCTGCCACCTGTCATTTGCAGGAGACAAAGTCATTTATTTTTTTGAAGATGACTGAAATAGGTGGTAATATGAATCGAATAGAGCCACAGGATGCATATTTGGTTGATGTTAATCCAAGGGTAAGAATTTTTGTTGTGCAATCAAGATGGTATCCACTTTGCACCAGGTTGGGAATCTCACATTCAGGAGTTTCTCAAGATTTTGCTAACTCTTCTAATGGAAACGAGGCTATAGTTTATGGCCTCAATTTTTAGGTTTCTGAAGAATCCATTGCTGAAGCCTTTAACCTTCCCCAAGAGGGAGAAAGGTGGTTCAAGGGACAAGTTATCAGAGGAGGTGATCTCAACAACTTCCTCAAGGATGCTCATAGAGATCCAAAGTTGAAAAAAGGAATCCCAAGAAGATACCTTAAGAATGATTGGGCAGAGGCAATTAAGTTTATCAAGATATACCTCACATGTGAAAGGAGGTATATAGTGGTATTCCTCTATCACATGAGGTTTCTTTTTCATATTGCAGGGATGAAGACATTGAATCTCCCATTTTTCTTGTCGAAAATCCTGACCAAGATGTCAACAAGCGTTTAGACCCATAATGATGTTTCTAAGTACAACTTGTACCATTAAGCTTTGATCAAAGTTCTTGTTGAAGAAGAGTTGGGAAAGAGAAACTAGACTAGGGACCATTTTCTATTCTATAGGGCAGACTAACCTGCACCTACACCTCGAGTTGCACAGTCAAACCCTCAGCCTGCAAAGAGAAGAACAAAAGTAAAGGCCCAAAAGGAAAACATTTGTAAGAAGGCTAAAGGTAAGAAAGAGAATTTTTTTGCAGTCAAAGTTGAAAGAAAGGTGGAAAAATGAGAGAGCTCCTCAGCAAGCAAGCCCAAGTCCATGAATATAGTACCCCATGTTCCTCCATTTCCAAATTTATACACTAGAGCTAGAAGAGGAAGGTCTACAACAACAGATAAGTCAAAAGCTTAGGTGCTACCAGAATTTCTAGAAGCACCTACTCATAAAAAGTTGCAGAAGGAGTATCAACCTACACCATGAAATGAATAACTCCTCAAGGATGTTGGATTTGGAATCAACAACAAAAAGAAGAAGGAAGAAGTTAAAGGTAGTGCTAGCACCAAAAGGAGGCACACAAGAGAGAGAAATAAGTTTAGGCTTAAATCCAAGGCTCTAATCAAGCCAAGCCTAATGGAAAAAGTCATTGATGTTGAAAGGAAACCTGAAGGTTCAAAGACGAAGAAAACAGAAAAATCCATGAAGAAAATCAAGAACCCAACCCCTTCAGAACAACACTCAGAGCCCTAAAAAATAATAAAAACACAAAAGGGTTCTAAGGAAGACAAAGACCCTATTAAGGAGGCAACTACAAGAGCAACCAGATCCAGAACATCAGCTACTGATAGCAAAACTAATTTAGATAAAATGGCTGAAGTTGCAACACACTTAGAGGAAAGGTAAAACATTTTTTTGTACTAATCCTTTTTTTCTTATCAGTTACAAATTTTTAACAACAACCTAGGTGTCATGGAATACAAGGAAGCACATATTTTTCAGCATTTTATGTGTATTTAGAAAAAGAAACAGGGTGCTATGGGAATTTCTAATAGCATTCCATATTTTGTGTAGTCATAGGTTTTTACTGGAATTTCTGGCAGCACCTATTTTAACTAAATTTTTACACCTGACACCAAGTTTTTTCGAGCTAGTTAAGAATGGAGAAGAATGCATAGCCAAATGGATAATAAAAATGATGATAAGCGGTGGTTATGAGGTTGATGGAGGTTTTATTAAATAAATTTACATGGTTATTAAAGACCCAAGACACAAGGAGAAAATTCAGCAGAAAAAGGGGAAGCATGACAGTACACTCGGCATTCCAACCCATAATTCCTCTTTTCTTCTTTCTCCATCTATCCTTTCTATTAGATTTTGAGAGGATAAGGATGTAATGTCTTTTGACACATATGTTATGTTAGAATTAATGTTTCCTTATTTTTAGAAGAGATGGATTTGGTTCCTCTCTTGCTATATATAGCGCTTGCAAATACTATTTCTAGGTTGGATGTTAGTCTACCTAAAGACTGAAAATAATAAAAATCCCTTTTTTCTTCATGCTAGAGGATTTTGTGACTCAAGGAACATGTAATGTGTGGTTTGTATATTTTCTTTGTTAATTTCTTCTAAAATATGAATTGCAGCAACTACTGAAGTATGAGTGAGAAGTTGTTAAAGGATTTAATAGTAAATTATCCGCTTTTAGTTTTTTGCAAGTTATATTTGTGTAATATAACATGTTAGTAAAGCTTTCATAAAGGATTTTCGGAATACTTTATAGATTCAATATATTTTCTAAGTTTTGTTTTCTTAACATAAATAGAGTTTGTGTTAAATGCCATCATCATAGTTGTGTAACTAATTTAGGATACGAATATTTCCCGAAATAGGTACCATCTATTCATCTTCTCCCACTTGTATACTCTACTCCATCTACTACCTTTACCCACACAATTTATACTTGTCACAACTTTCCAAATGCATGAAATTCTTAAAGAACATAAAATCATTTCAAAATATTTGAGAAATCCATTGCACCACTCAAACAACCCCTTTAAAATTTGAAATGAACTATGATGTGTAAGGCTTACTCCTTAAGTATTCAAGGACTGAGTTCTTACGCTTGCACGAAGGGGAATGGAACTCAGTATTATTCCATAGATCAATGCTCCACCACCGAAAACGTAACAGAATCACACACTTGTAGGTGGAAGATCACACCCGACTGGAACAACATGAAAATATCAAGGCAGAACTCAAATATTATTTTTCCTCACTTTTGTAGGATGAAGGCTATGAAAGGTTTGATGCCCTTCACAAGGTTACCCAACACATCTCCTTGTTAATCTCCCGTGACCATAACAAGTCCGTTTTGAGCCTAATCACACTTAATGAGGTGGAATAAGTGGTGAAAACCCTACCTCCGAGCAAGGTGCTTCGCCCATATGGGTTCACTATAGAGTTTTTCAAGGCTGGTTGGGCCTTTTTAAGCCAGGATATGTGGGAGCTAGTAGAGGAATCAAGACAACTTAAAAATTTCTGGTCATACCTCAATGCTACATTCATACCTCTCATTCTAAAATCACAAGAGGATAAATTCTCGGGGGACTTCACACCTATAGCTTTGTGAAATGTGATCTAAAAAATTCTTTACTCCATAATGGTTCATCAGTTGAAACCTCTTCTTCACCATATTATCAATCATGAGCAATCAGGGTTTGTCGAGGGTTGCCAAATTTTAGATGGAATTGTCTCAAAACATGAAACCATTCACTCCATGAAAGCCAACAAGACCCTGGGGATGCTCCTTAAATTGGATCTATCGAAATCCTATGACCGATTAATCTTAGACTATCTACTGGCAATATTGCGAGCTTTCAGCTTTGCAACAAACTGTATTCAGTGGATTAAATCTACGATATCCACATCGTTATTTTCTACACTTGTTAATGGCACACCCTCCTCCACCTTTCGCCCCCCCCAAGTCATCCAGGAAGGAGATACCATATCCCCCTTTATGTTTATATATGTAGCGAAAGGTCTGGGATGAATGATCAAGGCAACAACCACTTCAACCTCCTTAAGGGGTTACATATGTCGGGTATCAACGTGGACATGACGCACCAACATTTCTTTGATGAAAATCTCTTGTTCACTCAAGAAAATCTGAAAGAAGCATCTCAGATCAACACCACCCTGGAAGACTTTGAGGAAGCGTTAGGTATGCTCCCCAACAAGCTCAAGTCAAAAATTTACTTTTTTTATACTCCTTGCCCCGTCCAAGCATGTTTTTCCAGAAACTTGGGATTCAAAATTGGATCCATCCCATCCAAATATCTTGGAGTACCCCTCATTTTGAATTTGCTCTATATCGCTCCTTGGAAAGATCTCTATGCCAAACTCTCTAGCAATCTCTCAACCTGGACCTTCCATGTTTTCAACCTTGCAGGGAGAGCGACCCTCCTTAAATCTGTCCTATAAGCAATGCCACTTTATCAGTTATTTGCTCTAAATGTGCCCAAATTCACCTATTCAGAATTAATTTCTCTATTCAGAATATTCTTGTGGAGTGTCCCCTCTGACGACAGAAAATGGCCCCTAGTTGCTTGGCCCAAACTATGCCTCCCAAAGTTGATGGGAGGCTTGAGCTTGAAAGACCTAGCTGCTCTCAGCACCACCCTTGGTGCCAAACTATGGTGGATATGGTTGAAAGGGGGGAAAGAGCTATGGAAGATCATATGGTCCCAAAAATATGGTCAGGGAAAGACTCAAGAGGAAGTGATACAAGAGCCCCTTCCCAGTCATGGATCAGCCATCTAGAAGCTAGCAAAAACAAATAGTTATTTGACTCGAGATCATTTTTTCTAGGAAGTCAATAATGAATGGAAAAAAGGTTTTGGGAGGACTCCTAGCAACAATACCCCTAATTATCCCAAGATAAATCTATGTCTTCTCTCATACCACTCTTTCATTTGATCTTGGCTATTAAAGTGGAGGATTACTGGGAAACCCACCCTAATGACCATGGTTGGCGGCAATGGAAAGTGTTAGATGATTGGCCCCAAGTAATCCCTCAGACTTTGTGCAATCATCTCACTTAGCATTTTTTTCCATAGAAAATCGATTTCTCCAGAGACCAGGATAACTTAAGCTAGGGCCTATCGACAATAGGAGAATTCTTCATCAAGGAAGCCTACTTGCTTCGTGCTCCAACCCATCCCCACCAAAAAAATTTGTTGTGGAAAAGGATATCGACAAGCAACCTTTGGCCGAAAGTTAAACATTTTCTATGGTTGGTTATGCATAAACGAATCTTGACATTGGATCGCATAATTAAGTGGAGCTTCATCAGTCCATCCATGTGCTCGCTCTATAGACAGAAGGAAGAAACCAAACATCACCTCTTCATTAAATGCCCCATCACAAAATCTGTCTGTTCCTAGGCTTTCTCCATCTTCGGACCAGTTGAGGAGCCAATAGCCAAAACCAGATCCATGCTTGAAAAATGGCCAACCCGAAAGATCTCCAACCCAGTGTTAAATAGATTCTATTGGTTAACTCTGGGCTTTCTAATGTAGAACACCTAAAAAGGTATAAATCACACCATCTTTGATGACCACTCCCCCTCGGGCCCTCTCATATGGTCCCTAACCCTATCCAACATTCTTGAAACCATCCTTGTTGAACCTTAGGATCTAACGGACTAAGAAGCACATCCTCTTGAAATGAGTATCCTTCATCTTCTGAATCTCTCCTTAGCCCTCGTCCATCCTAGAGAAGAGTACAACCCCCCCCCCCCCCCCCCCCGTAACTTCTTTTTTGTCTTCTCCCCTCCCTTGCTGGGTTGCATTTATATTATTTTTGATGGTGCATCTAAAGGGAATCCCATCCTGGCTAGTTATGGCAGCATCCTTAGGGACACCTATAGGACCCCTTGGGCTGCCTATGATGGATCTAGTGGAACCATGACCAAAAATCTCATGGAACTAACTAGGTTGGAAGTTGATCTAGCCCTGGCTCTTAATCTCAGATATAAATGAATCCGCATTGTAGGCGAATCTCACCTTATCCTGGATATGAATCAAAAAATCATTAATGCATCATATCCTCATAAAGTAGTGAAGATTTGGCACTTATAAGCCTAGCTATCATGCATCCGTAGATCCATCAGTAAAATGGAATATTTAACCACAAGCCATGTGTTCCACTGTGGGAATAACATCTCTAACTGTTTGGTCATCAAAGGAACTAATGAAAGAGCATGAAAATTTTGTGGCTCCCAGAAAAAGATCCTCTCCAAAGTGGACCTTGACCCAGGTGAGACTTAGACTCTGCAAGCACCTATGGAAGTAGACCTTAAAATCCCTGATGGGAGTTTCATGTCAAAAGGACAACTGTTTTTTGTAAGTGTAGGTAGAACATGCCTGATGTCACGGACCACCAAAATTCATTAACTCCCACACCTTAGCGTTACGAGCCCTCGGGAAGAGACTACTCATGGTAGATGACTTGCACATAACATAAATTTGGGCAAGTGGTTGTGCACTGTGCATGTTTGGGTGATGGTGGATGTTTATGATCATGAGGATCTCTTCACTGGAAAAAGTGGGATACAAGGAAATGGGGATGGTGGTACCAAAGCCTGTGGGATAGTGGTAGTGAGGAACTAGAGGAGAAAAAAGGTGACGGGGAAGAAATTATGTTATTTTTACTAGTGATAAAGGCATTTTCTTTCTTGTGGTTTCTGTGGTTCATCTGGTCTAAAGTGGAAGTAAGTGTAGCAGAGATAGAGGATTTGACCTCTGTGCATTATTGGTTGGGGCTCAGAGGCCCTCCTGGTTTTCTAGTGGTTTGGTCTCTCAATGGATAGCAGTTCTCCTCCGCTAGTGAGCGTAGTTTGGACTCCACCATTAGATTGAAGGTGGTCTCCTGTGTTGCTTTAGGATTGGATAGCTGTACGGGCAATGGTCACTTCGGAGACTACAGTGCTGGTCCATAGGGTACTCGCCACACCGGTATTTGGATTTTCAGTAAGGAGGCACACTTGAGCGAGGACGCGAAGAACATGCCATGTAGATGAGAACATGCACGAAGGGGAAGATTGGGATGCGGGATGGAAGAACGCAGTTCGATCAGGGACTAGAGCTCAAAATCTGAATCCACCGAAAGCCAACATTTGATTGTTTCCATGGCAGTTTCTCCAAAATAATCACCTGGGCAAGTGGATGCTCCGACCACCCTGGAAGCAATCTCAGTTAAACTTCAACAAATCCATCTCAACCTAGACAACATGAGGGAACAAAGGTATGAGTATCATAACAAGCGCATTTCCTATATCAATGATATTAAACATTTTCAAAATGAGACTTTAGATGCTCTGGAGAGTCTACGCCATCAGCTGAGGCACTCTCACAACCACCTTCGAGCACTTGAGATCTAGGTTTATCACATTGACTACCATGTCCATAATAATTTCGGCTTCTTTTCAGGGCCACCAACATCCCCTCTCAATCCACCTCCATGAATTTATGTATCTAATGGTTTTTTGTTAGTTTTGTGTCGATAATAACCAATGGCACCATATGCCTTGGCACACACCCGATTCAATTCTGCCCTTTTTTTTCCTATTGGGTTTCTTGGATCTATCACAACAATGTTGTCTATTGATGTAAATTTCATTATGATAATATAAAATAGACTTTTAATGACAAAAAAAAATGTATTCCTTTAAGAGAATTACAATCTGTGCCTACAAAAGAATTCTCAAAATAATACAATGAATTAAAATAGATTGTAATATCATGAAATCTGTGACGAATTTATTAAAATAAAAATATGTAACAGCCGCCATAAAGTGGTTTTAAGATATTACCATTATCTACCTGTGCCCCACAAGAGGTTTTCACGAGAAGATTTATTTATTTATTATTATTTTATTATTATTATTATTATTATTATTATTATTATTATTATTATCATTATTATTATTATTATTATTATTATTATTATCATTATTATTATCATCATCATTATTATTATTATTATTTTGTATTAGCCGCCAACAAAAGTTGGTTTTCAGTTACTACACTTATTGGAATTTAATAATTTGACAACACGAGAGAATTTTCCCCTACCTTCATAACTTGAAGATCAGACATTGAGACAATGTTGACAAATGAATCCTTCGATTTTGGTTTATGATATAACTGAATACGATGCTGATTATCAAGCAATGTCACTTTGGCACTATCTATGGTATTAATCTCACAGTCTCATTTCCAAATAATGTATCTACCTCATAAGGACCTAGCCATCCAATCCATAGCTTCCCCTTGAAGTCCTTGAATCATGAATCATATAGTATATCCCAATCGCCTTTCTGAAATAGCTTTTTTATAAAATTGGCATGCCACTTATCCCTCTGTCATTGGATGATGTTTGTTTGCTAGATGGTAGCCAATCTCTTCTCATCTAGTTCATTTAATTGGTTCAAATGATGATTCTGAGTTATAGTCAAATCCAAGTTCACCTGTAGTGTTGTTTTGAGTGTTTTTATTTCAAAGTCAATGGGAAATAATGGGTTTTTACCATACACCAATTTGTATGGTGAAAATACCATAGTATTTCTCTATGTAGTTTTTTATTCCCATAGTGCCTCTGGAAGTTATGAACCTAGTTCCTCTAGTGGTTGGCTACAATCTTGTTGAGAATTCCTTCAATAACCTTATTAGTGCTCTCTACTTGACCATTTTCTTATGGATGATATGGTGAGGTAATTCGATGACAGATCTTGAATTTCTAAACTAACCTTTGGACCATATGAGGTGTGAACTGTGGTCCTCCATTTTTCACTATTTCTCGAGGGACTCAAAAACGAACTAAAATGTCTTGAAATAAGAAATCTGAAACAACTTGTTCAGTTTCCCTAGTTAGTTCCTTTCCTTCAACCCATTTCGTGACATAATCTATGCAGACTATGATGTAGGAATTCAGTTGAGATGAAGGATTAATTGGTCCTACAAAGTCTAAGTCCCACTTCTCAAAAGGTTCCAATACTATTTGAGGTTGTAATGACATTTCATCTAACCAGAGTGGTTGACCCATTAATTGACGACTGTCACATCCCTTCACAAATTTATTTGCATCCTCGAATATGGTAGGACAATAATATCCTATTGAAAGCACTTTATACGATTTTCTCTTGTCAGCAAAGTGTCATCTGCAAGGTTCCTCATGGAAAGCTCTGAGCATGTAAAAAATCTCATCCTCTCTCACACAACGCCTCATCTGATGATCTGGCCCTATGTAGTATAGGTATCCTTCTACCCAAAAGCATTTTGCACTTTATTGAAAAATCTTCCTATTTTCTCTTGAGGATAGTTGTTGTGGAAATAACCTTGTACCAAGTTAGTTAGATGTGTCTGAATACCACAATGAGTGATTTTAAATAGAAAAAATATATTCATCTTGAAAGCAATCTTCAACGGGCATGCATTCACTATCAACAGTTAGCCTAGAACAAAAATCAACCACTACATTATCTTTTCTAGGCTTATCTAATATTTTTATATCAAATTCTTGTAACAAAAAAAACCAATGTGTAACCCTACCATTAGTGATAGGTTTATTCATTAAGAAAGGAATGGTACAGTGGTCAGTGTGAACAAATATTTGATAACCTGTAATGTAGTTCCTAAATTTATTAATGTCATGCACTATTGCAAGAAACTCTTTTTATGTAACATTACAGTTTAACTCTACTGAATTCATATTCTTGTTGATGTAGTAGATGGCATAAGGCTTATTTTATTCTAGTTGACCTAACAAAGATCCTACAGTAGTATCAGATGCATCTGTTGCTATGTGAAACGACAGATTCTAGTTCAATCCTCGCAAAAGAGGAGTTGATGATAAACACTGCTTTAAATTTGTAAAGGCACGTTCACATTTCCTGGTCCAAAAAAATTACACATCTTTAGTAAGAAGAGAAAAAAATGGGGTGAATTTTTTGAAAATAATTCTATAAACCTCCTGTAATACCTTGCATGTCCCAAAAAAATGCGTACCTCCTTTTGTTTTTTGGGAACTGGAATTTTCAGAATTAATTCTATCTTAGCAAGGTATAATTTTATTCTTGTAGTAAAAATACAATGACCAAGCACAATGCCTTCATTCACCATCATGTGACATTTTTCAGTGCTTAAAGAAACACTATTTTTCTCACATCACTCTGTACTTTTTCAAGATTGATTAATGTTGTTTCAAAACCATCACCATAAGGTGTAAATTCATCCATGAATACTTCTCAACAGTCAATTAGAAAATCTAAAAATATCCCTAATATTTTTCTCTGGAAGGTTCTTGGCACATTACAGAGTCCAAAAGGGAGAAATTTGTATGAAAATAAAATAATAAAAGGATTAGGCTTTGTTTTGTGGACGGGAATTCAACCCCTCCAAAAGGCTCTTAGGAGAAGGTTAAATTATAACCCTCCTTTGAGTTGTGTTCCTTGTGCTCTTGATTTTCATGATCTTTAGTTTATGATAACTCCAATATGCAAAAGCTCAAATATGTTCTTTTATTATAATAATAATTTATAAACATGTTTTAAACATCTTCCCAACATACACACAAATGGAAAAATCACTCTTATTCACTTAAATTATTTAACATCTTTTTAATGTTTTAAACATCTTCCCAACATACACACAAATGGAAAAATCACTCTTATTCACTTAAATTATTTAACATTTTTCAACGTTTTAAACATCTTCCCCACATACACATAAATAACAAAATCACTCTTATTCACATACATTATATAACAATTATGACATATATTTATATATATATATATATATATATATATATATATTTTTTTTATACTTTGATTTTAATTTTCTTAAGTTTCTGTTTTTATTCTTATTTTTTATTTTTTCATTTTTTTTATTATAAATATGTTTTTATGATATTTATATTATATTTTTCTTCCTTTCACTTATATAAATAAATTTAATTTAATATTTACATTGATATTTTAATATATTTAAATTAAATACTATATATACTTTTTAGAGTATTTGTAAATATTTAAATGAGTGTATTATTTGTTTGTATAAACTTATTATATATATAAAATTATTATTTGTATGTATATAAATGTATTATTTTGAGAATGGAAATGGTGTTTTTATTAGTTGCATTGAAATAGTTACAATTTATTTGTTGATATGATGTGTGAATGTATTTTTGAGAGTGTTTTCATTACTTGTATGTACTTGTTTGGAGTGTTTATTCTTATTTCTTTATTAATGTCTCATTTTGCATGCTTTTGAGTATTATTTGATTGTTATTTGTATGTGTATGAGTGTATTCTTTGAGTGTTAGAGTGGTGGTTTCATTGTTTGTGTATATATAAATAATTTTTTTTTTAATAGTTACTTGTATTCTTTTCTTCATTATTTGCTTGTGTCTTGTATTTTTTGAGTATTCTTATGTATGGATATTGCTTACTTGTATGCGTATGAATGTATCATTTGTTGTATTTGTATGTGTATTATTTACTTGTATTTTGGATATGTGTATGAATGTATTCTTAGCTATTCTTGTGTGTATATTATTTGCTTGTATTCTTTATATGTGTATGAATCTTTGTATGTTTCTTCTACATCTATTTTTTGTATATGTATGAATGTATTCTTTAAGTATGTATGAATCTATTATTTTCTACATGTGTATGTTGTTTGTTTACTCTTATTCTTTGTATGTGTATGAATCTATTCTTTGTTACATTTGTATGTGTCATGTATCTTGTTTACTTGTGTTCTTTGTATGTGTATGAATATATTCTTTGCTATATTTGTATGTGTTTTCTTTACTTGTATTCTTTCTATGTGTCTTGTTTAAGTGTATTCTTTGTATATGTATGATTGTATTCTTTGTGTGTGTGTGAATCTATTATTTGCTACATTTTTATGTGTTTGTGTACTTGTATGTTTTGCATGTGTATGAATGTATTCTGTGATTCACTTGTATTCTAATGTATTCTTTGATTTACTTGTATTCTAATGTATTATTTGATTTGCTTGTATTCTATGTATGTGTTTTAATGTATTCTTTGAATGTGTATGATTTTTTTTTTTCTAATAATATGTGTATGAATCTTTTTTTGTTACAATTGTATATCTATTATTTACTTATAGATATATGAATGTCATTTGTGTGAATATATTTTTTTAAATATTTATTTATAATATACTATTATTATTTCTATATATAAATATATTCTTTAGAATATTAACTTGTAAATACATTAGTTTAAATATTTATGAAATTATTATTATTATTATTATTATTATTATTATTATTTTTTTTTTATTTTTTTTTATTTTTATTATTATTTCTATCAAAATTTTAAATATTGATAATATTAATTTATCATTTTAAAATGAAAAATAATATGCATTACAATAACATTAAAAAGTCCATAATATTAACACATGGGTATATATTATAAAATGTTATGCAAACCATAAGACTCAAGGTTTAAATCCCTTAAAAACAATACCATAATATTGATAATAGCTTTAATTTGTAATAACTAAATTCAATTATTTTAATTTAAAATTTTTAATTAATTTTAATAATTTATAATTTTCCTTTACATAAACTATAGATATTAATCTAAATTTTTGTTAATGATAATAAATGTTTTAAATATAATAAGGAAAATAAATATATATTATTTTTAATATCATACTAATTAACTTATAAAATAAATATAATTATATATACGCATTCTTAATCACATGCATAAAATAATGTTAATTCTAAAGTTCATTCATAAAATAATGTTAATAGTAAAGTTCATAGTAAGTGTGATGTGTGTGAACATGTCAATTTGTGATTCAATATGTAATGTTTGTGGGTATGTGTATGGTTGTGTGCACCCTATGTTTGTTGTGTGCATGTATGCGAGTGATTATGCCTCATTGGCAATGGATTGTAGGGGTGCGCGTCAATGGTTAGTCCCATACCAATGATGGACCATTTTTTGGGGTCTTATAAGCTCTCACCTTCATGTGATTAACCCTGTTAGTAGAGATTTTACATCTCCAAGCCAAGAAGAGCTTTTCTATATAATAATTTGTTATTTGTTTTAAACATAACTTTAACTTCAATACATTAAAATAGTTTTTAAATAATATTTAAATAATTTTTTTATTATCTTAAAAACATATAAATATACCATCTTAATAAAATTATAATACAATAAAATAACTTGAAATATATATATATATATATATATATATATATATATATATATATATATATAATTTTATATTAAAGATAAAATAAATATATTTCTTAGTAAGTTGACTTTACAACATTTTTTTAATTATATTAATTATAAAAATAAACATATATATTATTTTGAAAAATATATATAAATGGTCTAGTTTTAGAAGAAGAAAAAAATATATGTTACTACATTTATTATTTACATTTAATTATTAAATCATAATAATAGAATAAAATAAATTTGAATAATTTTTTTTTTATTAAAATTTGAAATGCATAAAATGTATTTAAAAAATAGTTATTAAATATTATTTAAAAAATAAAATAAAATAAAAATATATTTGAAGGCAATTTGGAAAAAAAATACAAATAAAAATAATAATAATATGTTATTATATTTATTATTCACATTTAATTATTAAATCATAATAAGAAAATAAAAAAAATTTGAATATTTATTATTATTTTTTTTAAATTTAAAATATATAAAATTTTATTTGAAAAAATGAAAATTAAATTATTAAATACTATTTAAAAAAAATAGCATTTCCAATTTAGTATGATATAATGTCTTAAAAAAAAATTAAATTAAATGAAGTCATCAATGCAATGTAAACATTAAACAATTAATTAAATGAAAACAAATAGATTAAATGAAAATATTAATGTAATGTATGAAAAGATTAACTTTATGTAAATTGTTGGGGTTCATGTGTTTTGGCAGGTTTGGCAATACCAAAAGACAAGACAACATCAAACCACTTTGGGATCTCAGGATCTAGCCCTCCTGGATCCAGAGAGGGATCTTTATAAAGGCAAAGAATAATATATCTTTGGAGTTCAAATTAAGGTATTAAGCTAGTTATAGGGCACAAGGGTTGTTGTTTTGTTTGTTTTGTTTGTTTGGTTGGAAAACATGAAAGAAGGGTTTAGTGTGAGGTAAAAGGAATGAGAAAAGAAGGATATTTTGGCAATGGGAGATAATTCAAAGAAAACATAAATCCATTGGGCAATGGGGTCATAAAAGGGTTTACCTGCAATTCAATATCCAAGGCTTTCAAATGGGCTAGTCATCTAAATCATAGGATCTCTAAAGATGATAGTAATGGCATGAAACAATAAGGAAATGAAGGTAAATGACAAGGAAACCTTCCAAGCTGACCACTTAGGAGAAAATCTAGGGACAGGGCATGCCTTAACCATCTATGATCAAACTCCTATGAGGCTAACTCTTCAGACAATAGAAAACATTTAAGATTTGACACAAAGTGAAGCCTAAGATCAGAGAAAGACTTTTAACTTTCAATGCTTTTGACATTCGACTTAAGGGATCTTAGAAAGGATAACTGTTATAAAAGGACCCTAGTGAGACAGAACCAACTCTGAAACTCCGAGTTTCCCAATTATTTCAGTTAAAACTAGGAAAAAAAACATCTAAAAACAGACTCTAAATTCATACATCAGCAAGTAGGGTTAGAACCAACTACTATACTGGTTAAATTGTATCGAATTTGTTCTTAGATTACACAATTAGTAGAAAACATAAAATATAAGAAGAGAAGGAAGCATTAGGGTAATTTACAGCAGTATATCCTAAGTTAGATTACTCATTCTTATTAGAGAAATGAAATATGATTCATGACAGAGCGAAAAAAATAAAAGATAGAACACATCACCACTGATTTAGATCAGGATCCAATGAACATGATTGTCATATTATAAGAGAAAAACCATTCATATACATCATTGTCCAACAGCTCGATATCAGTATGAAATCATCTCCCAGCCTATTTTACAACTAATACATACAAAACTCTATCTCAAAGAAACAGCTTACAATCCACGGTTAACCAACCAAAAACCTTTTCAATGTATTTTTCATGAGTTCTTATAGCTGAAAGAGTGGCAGTAGAGGTAGATAGAACTTAAATGGCTCATTAAAACAGAGGAGGAATTGTTTTGAAGCCCATTCTGTCTTAATATCTTTGTATTGACTTTTAGTACCCTTTGGATGAATTAGTGGTCTTCGAGAGGCTGATAATAACTCTAGAGGTATGTTTCTGAGGTATTTTCTGGCTGTTTGTACTCTTTTTGTACTCTGGGACAAGTAAGGCAGATAAATGACTTTCAGGCCTTCCATAATTTGTAACTAATGCTCTGGAAATCTTAGGAATTCTGTCAGCATGATGATCTTCTTAGGAGCTTGATGGAGAATAAAAAATACTGAGGGAACTTGTCCTTTCTTGGAAAAGAACGTTCTACTAATGTGAAACACTGATATGGCTTGTTTTATGTGCTTCAGGCCTTATTAGGCCTTCTGGATCATTTATAAGGTCTTCAATCTATATCTTCATCCTTTAAACACTAGATTATAGCATTTAATTTTCAATAATGGGCTTTTAATCCCTTTAAACTGTCACTGATACTCTTTGTCGCTTTTACTGACTGTCTGTGAATATGCAGGTTTAATGGTGTTGGAGGGTTTGAATCAGGGTCTGTAAGCTGATCTTCAATGGAAAACATGTTTAAAACCCTCTCTTGCATTTTCCTCTACTACTTTTGGCTCTAAAAATGGAGTTTTGCGCTCTGAAAAACCTTGTCTGTGGTTGTGAGACAGAGCACATTTGCAGTCCTTTAACACCTGCAAGACCAATAAAATTGTTAAAGAATCCATGTGAGTAGAGGAGGATTACTGTGGAGGGCCAAGGGAGTGGTGGCGTGGCAATGAGAATGGTGGATGCAGGTGAAAAAATGATAAAAAACATGGCAGAATGGTGAAAAATGAGTCTAACAGAGGTTTGGTGCGAGGAGGATTCTAGGTCGTCCGATTAGATCAGACATCAGTGATCAACAGTTGACATTTCACTATGAAACTGTTTGGAGGGCTAATATGAAATGGGGAATGAGATTATGTTGTGGCCGTTAGATCAGAAGAATGAGCGGCTGAGATCGTTTGACAAAGAACGGTTGAATGGAAAATGAGCGGATGTGAAAATGCATCCGGACCGTTGGATCAAAGGGTTTAACGGTGGAGATCGGCAGGAGAAAAACTTTGGGAGGTCAGTTTGATGGTGATCAATGGAAAGGTGAGATCATATATGAGCCATTATATTGGAACAGATCTACGGCGGGGATTACTTGGTAAAGTCCTTTGAAAGGCCAGATGGGAGGCAGAGGGAAAATGTGCAATCAGATCAGGATTGTCATATTGAAGAAATCGACGACCACGATTAATCACGAAGTTTCACTGTGGAGGGTGGTAAGCAAAAAACCAGAGTGGTTATCGTGCAGCTTTGGAGTGGTTTTGAAATTTTTCCAAAAAAACATGATCCTATTAGAGATTGCCACGAGGATTCTCAAAACCACTTTTATCATGTAATTTTAAAAATTTAACGTTTGGACGCCAAAAAAACGCAATATGCATATTAGCCATTGGATGGAGGGCGGGGAGATCTGACGGTGGAAATGTTAGCGTGATGGGGAAAGGTGCACGGGCAGAACAGGTAGATGGGGTCAATGGCGGATTAAATCCCGACCGTTAGATCTTGGAAATGGACGTTCCAGATCTGATGAAGCGGCAGGGGCGTATCAGACCATCGGGTTTATCAGGTTAGTTGTGAGCCGTTAGATCTTTACAATGGACGGCTACGATCAAAAGTGGAAATGCCTGTGTGGGGTATGAAATGGGAGGGTGGAAAATATCCTGGTCGTTAGATCTATAGAATAGACGATGGAGATTTAATCGGGAAATCGCACATCAGGGGTAAAAAACACAAGGGACATTGGATTTGTGACGCACGATTAGGTGTTGACCATTGGATCAGGAGCAAAATCGATGGCCCAGATTAAAATGGAGATCAGCAGAACGGTGCGAAGGGGAAATGAAAAGGCAGAGCACGATTAGATCCTGGCCGTTGGTTCTTGTGGATTCAACGGTCAGGATCGAATCGGGGATTGCACTGGCAGGGGGCAATGTGATGGATGGGCGCGATGTGATTAGATCTGGGCCGTCGGATTAGAATGGATCAACGGCTACGATTTGATCAGGGATCGCAAATTGGAGGAGGGGAATCGAATGGGCACTGGATTTGTGTGATGTGATTTAGTGTGGGCCGTTGGATCTGGAGATATCGATGGTGGAGATTGTAGCAGAGGTCGATGGAGCAAAGGCTCATCACATAGAAAATTTTGGAAGAACAAAGGAAAAGAAAGCCCCAATTGCGATTGCGTAACGGGCCTAGCGCCTCGTCCTGGGCGCAGGTTATATGGGGAGGAGGGCTAAAGGGGATAAGCCCTCAGGGGCTTAATTATTTAAAATGAGTGGAGAAAGTTTTTTTATACTTTTTCAAAGGGATTTTTGGCAATGTAAGCACCCGATTGTGGGCTGGGGGTTCTGTGAAGGAAAAGGGCTATAGACTTTAAGCCCTCGGGGGCTTAAACCTGTTATGGTGTAAAAGAGGGTATTTTAGGCAAAAAACAGAGTTTTTAAGGCTAAATGGGTGGTTCCGGTAGGCAGCAAAGGGGATTTTTAAACCAAATGAAGGGAGACATAAGGTTTAAACAGGAATTTTGATGATTTAGAGGGCTAAGGAGAGGATTTTGTGGGAATTCTGTGAGGGGAAAAAGGGGTGAAAATGGGGATTTTGAAGGGATAAAATGGGGCAAATGGAGGCCTTTTCTGAGCATTTTTCTTTCACAAATAGTGAGGCTAATCAAATGGAAACAGTAGTGAAGATTTTTTCAAAGCACAAAGACACATGGAGGCTTCAAGGATGATAGATTTTCAAAGAAAATGTCTCTCTTGAAGGCTGAGAAACATTTTTAGCCACCTGTTTGCTATGCCAAAATTTTATAGGTGGCTAACATAAACATTAAATAATTCATAAATGAAAATATTAATAAATAAAATAAAAAATGAAGATAAAAATAATGAAATAAAAATAATTTAGAAAAATAAAATAATAAAATTTTGAACCTATGATATTCATGTGGGTATATAGCTATTTAGAAAAATAAAATAATAAAAATTTTGAACCTGTGATATTCATGTGGAATATAGCTATTAAACTAACCTAGATCCATTTTATCTCTAAACTAATCCATATTATCTTTAAAACTACTCTTAAAGAGGTTTTCAAATTTCTAGTTAAAAATTAAATACGAAATCTAAATTAATTGTATTAATTTCTTATTTATTTATTTTTTCATACATTTTACAATTGTAAAATCAATTGGTATAATCTCAACAAAATTATAAAATATATATTCAATAAAACATGTAAATATATACAACTTATTATAAAACACATTTAATTATTAAAACATAATCATAATAACATATAATAAAATAAAATTTTATATACATATACATATATATATATATATATAATTATTTTTAAATAAAATTTTAAATATTAATAATCTTATATTATTTTACTTAAAAATCATTATTATAAAACATAATTTTAATATTAAAATATTAGTAAGTAAAATGTTTTAATAATCTATGAATAATATATAGTCTTGTAATTGAATAAAATTATAATAAAATATTTATTTTATTAAAATTTGAAATATATAAAATGTATATGGTTGACATTTTGAGTTAGCAAGTGTGTGGCTCATATTTAAGACCAAGGCAAATATGAGGGTGAGCTACTATATCACATTTGTAATACCACTATCATCTTTTTCTCGTCTAGATCTTTCTCTGGATATAAATTTCATCTCAACCAATTTAAGCTCATAGCACAGTATCTGAACTTTCACTCCTTTAAAGACCCACTTCATCATTTATATATCCACTTGGAATCTCCTAGCCACGTATCTCCTCCACAGGAGTCCAAATTTGTTGGTTTCTTACTCTATTAGAGTTTTTCCATATTGGTGATTTCACAAGTTGTGCATTCTCCAAACCTTGAGCATTTTGATATGTTGATATACTAATGAATCAACTTAAAGATATGTTAGTATGCCCATAACCTTCTAATACGCTAATGTTACATACATCTAATTTTAATATAGCATTACTCCGAAATGGCCCATCAGAGATTGGACAGAAAATGTATAACTATAAATCCTCACAAAACATTCACCCCTTTAAAGGCCCACTTCATCATTTATATAGCCACGTGGAAAAACTTCATAGCCATGTATTCTCCACATCACTTCAAGTTTGTGGGTTTCTTAACAGGTTAGTGTTTTTCCATTTTGATGATTTCACAAGTTGTACATTCTCCAAACTTTGAGCTTTTGATATGTCATGAATGCACTTAAATATATATGAATATGTGCATAACCTTCTAATACGCTAATTTTACATACATCAAATATTGATATAGCATTACTCCAAATAAATATATATTTTTTAGTTAGTTGACTTTACAAATTTTTTCATTAATATATATATATTTTGAAATATATATGGGCAAGTTTTAGAAGAAAAAATATATATGTTACTACATTAATTATTTACATATAATTATTAAATCATAATAATAAAATAAAATAAATTTGAATATTTATTATTAGCTTTTTTTATTAAAATTTGAAATACATATAATGTATTTAAAAAAATAGTTATTAAATATTATTTAAAAAATAAAATAAAATAAAAATATATTTAAAGATAATTTGGAAAAAAAATACAAATAAAAATAATAAAAATAATATGTTATTATAGTAATCCAAACATTAAGTAATTAATTAAATGAAAACAATTAAATTAAATGAAAATATTAATGTAATGTATGAAAAGATTAACTTAGTGTAAAAATTAAATCATTCAATTAAATGAAAATATTAATAAATAAAATAAAAAATGAATAAAAAATAATGAAATAAAAATAACTTAGAAAAATAAAATAATAAAAATCTTCGAGAATCTATGGTATTCATGTGGAATATAGCTATTTAGAAAAATAAAATAATAAAATTTTTGAGTCTGTGATATTGATGCGGGTATTCATGTGGAATATAGCTTATTTAAAAGGTGAAATTATAACAACCTAGATCCATTTGTGGAATATAACTTATTTAGAAGGTGAAATTAAACCAACCTAGATCCATTTTATCTATAGAACTAATCCACCTTATCTCTAGAACTACTCTTAAAGAAGTTTTCAAATCTCTATTTAAAAATGAATCTCCGTTTAAAAATGAAATATTAAATCTAAATTGGTTGTATTAGTTTCTTATTTATTTATTTTTTACTTATTTTAAATTTTAAATCAATTGGTATAATCTCAACAAAATTATAAAAATCTCTATTAAATAAACATATACAAATATATATAACTTATTATAAAACATTTAATTATTAAAACATAATCATAATAACATATAATAAAAATAAAATTTTATATACATATACATATATATATATATATATATATATAATTATTTTTAAATAAAATTTTAAATATTAATAATCTTATATTATTTTACTTAAAATCATTATTATAAAACATAATTTTAATATTAAAATATTAGTAAGTAATTTGTTTTAATAATCTATGAATAATATATAGTCTTGTAATTGAATAAAATTATAATAAAATATTTATTTTATTAAAATTTGAAATATATAAAATGTATATGGTTGACATTTTGAGTTAGCAAGTGTGTGGCTCATATTTAAGACCAAGGAAAATATGAGGGTGAGCTACTATATCACATTTGTAATACCACTATCATCTTTTTCTCGTCTAGATCTTTCTCCGGATATAAATTTCATCTCAACCAATTTAAGCTCATAGCACAGTATCTGAACTTTCACTCCTTTGAAGACCCACTTCATCATTTATATATCCACTTGGAATCTCCTAGCCACGTATCTCCTCCACAGGAGTCCAAATTTGTTGGTTTCTTACTCTATTAGAGTTTTTCCATATTGGTGATTTCACAAGTTGTGCATTCTCCAAACCTTGAGCATTTTGATATGTCGATATACTAATGAATCAACTTAAAGATATGTTAGTATGCCCATAACCTTCTAATACGCTAATGTTACATACATCTAATTTTAATATAGCATTACTCCGAAATGGCCCATCAGAGATTGGACAGAAAATGTATAACTATAAATCCTCACAAAACATTCACCCCTTTAAAGGCCCACTTCATCATTTATATAGCCACGTGGAAACTCCTAGCCACGTATCTCCTCCACATGGGTCCAAGTTTGTTGGTTTCTTACTATATTAGAGTTTTTCCATATTGGTGATTTCACAAGTTGTGCATTCTCCAAACCTTTTGCATTTTTATATGTCGATATACTGATGAATGCAATTAAAGATATGTGAATATGTGCATATCCTTCTAATACGCTAATGTTATATCAAATGTGATATAGCATTACTCCAAATAAATATATATTTTTTAGTTAGTTGACTTTACAAATTTTTTCATTAATATATATATATTTTGAAATATATATGGGCAAGTTTTAGAAGAAAAAATATATATGTTACTACATTAATTATTTACATATAATTATTAAATCATAATAATAAAATAAAATAAATTTGAATATTTATTATTAGCTTTTTTTATTAAAATTTGAAATACATATAATGTATTTAAAAAAATAGTTATTAAATATTATTTAAAAAATAAAATAAAATAAAAATATATTTAAAGATAATTTGGAAAAAAAATACAAATAAAAATAATAAAAATAATATGTTATTATAGTAATCCAAACATTAAGTAATTAATTAAATGAAAACAATTAAATTAAATGAAAATATTAATGTAATGTATGAAAAGATTAACTTAGTGTAAAAATTAAATCATTCAATTAAATGAAAATATTAATAAATAAAATAAAAAATGAATAAAAAATAATGAAATAAAAATAACTTAGAAAAATAAAATAATAAAAATCTTCGAGAATCTATGGTATTCATGTGGAATATAGCTATTTAGAAAAATAAAATAATAAAATTTTTGAGTCTGTGATATTGATGCGGGTATTCATGTGGAATATAGCTTATTTAAAAGGTGAAATTATAACAACCTAGATCCATTTGTGGAATATAACTTATTTAGAAGGTGAAATTAAACCAACCTAGATCCATTTTATCTATAGAACTAATCCACCTTATCTCTAGAACTACTCTTAAAGAAGTTTTCAAATCTCTATTTAAAAATGAATCTCCGTTTAAAAATGAAATATTAAATCTAAATTGGTTGTATTAGTTTCTTATTTATTTATTTTTTCATACATTTTACAATTGTAAAATCAATTGGTATAATCTCAACAAAATTATAAAATATATATTCAATAAAACATGTAAATATATACAACTTATTATAAAACACATTTAATTATTAAAACATAATCATAATAACATATAATAAAATAAAATTTTATATACATATACATATACATATACATATATAATTATTTTTAAATAAAATTTTAAATATTAATAATCTTATATTATTTTACTTAAAATCATTATTATAAAACATAATTTTAATATTAAAATATTAGTAAGTAATTTGTTTTAATAATCTATGAATAATATATAGTCTTGTAATTGAATAAAATTATAATAAAATATTTATTTTATTAAAATTTGAAATATATAAAATGTATATGGTTGACATTTTGAGTTAGCAAGTGTGTGGCTCATATTTAAGACCAAGGAAAATATGAGGGTGAGCTACTATATCACATTTGTAATACCACTATCATCTTTTTCTCGTCTAGATCTTTCTCCGGATATAAATTTCATCTCAACCAATTTAAGCTCATAGCACAGTATCTGAACTTTCACTCCTTTGAAGACCCACTTCATCATTTATATATCCACTTGGAATCTCCTAGCCACGTATCTCCTCCACAGGAGTCCAAATTTGTTGGTTTCTTACTCTATTAGAGTTTTTCCATATTGGTGATTTCACAAGTTGTGCATTCTCCAAACCTTGAGCATTTTGATATGTCGATATACTAATGAATCAACTTAAAGATATGTTAGTATGCCCATAACCTTCTAATACGCTAATGTTACATACATCTAATTTTAATATAGCATTACTCCGAAATGGCCCATCAGAGATTGGACAGAAAATGTATAACTATAAATCCTCACAAAACATTCACCCCTTTAAAGGCCCACTTCATCATTTATATAGCCACGTGGAAAACCCTAGCCATGTATCTCCTCCACATCAGTCCAAGTTTGTTGGTTTCTTACTATATTAGTGTTTTTCCATTTTGATGATTTCACAAGTTGTACATTCTCCAAACTTTGAGCTTTTGATATGTCGATATACTGATGAATGCACTTAAATATATATGAATATGTGCATAACCTTCTAATACGCTAATTTTACATACATCAAATATTGATATAGCATTACTCCAAAATGGCTCATCGGAGATTTGACAAAAAGTATATGACTATAAATCCTTACAAAACATTAATAAGTCGATAGGACTGAGGCCAACTGAAATTTTGAATATATATATATATATATATATATATATATATATATATATATATCTGAAATTTTGAATATAATTAAATATTTAAAAATCATAATTATCAAATATAATTTTAATATTAAAATATTCATAAATAAAATGTTTTAACAATTTATGAGTAATAGTCTTATAAAATTGTAATTGAATAAAATTATAATAAAATATTTATTTTATTAAAATTTGAAATATATAAAATGTATATGGTTGACATTTGGATTTATCAACTGTGCCTCATATTGAAGACAAGGATGAGGGTGAGCCACTATATCACATTCCTGATACCACTATCATTTTTTTCTCATCTCGAGCTTTCCCACGATATAAATTTCATCTCAATTTAAGCTCTTGGCACAGTCTCTGAAATTTCACCTGTTTAAAGTCCCACTTCATCATTTATATAGCCACGTGGAAACTTCTAGCCATCTATCTCCCGCACATGGGTCCAATTTTGTTGGTTTATTACTATATTAGATTTTTTCCATAATGTTGATTTCACAAGTTGTGCATTCTCAAAACAATGAGGATTTTTATATGTCAATATATTGATGAATAAACTTAAAGGTATGTTAATATGCACATAACCTTATAATACGATAATGTTACATACATCGAATGTTCGTGTAGCATTACTCCAAAATGGCTCATCAGAGATTTGACAAAAAATGTATAACTGTAAATCCTCACAAAACATTAATAATTCAATAGGACTGAGACCACCTTGATACACCACCTCATAATTTTGTCACCTAATCATAGCTTTCCACACGAAAATGTTTGAAAACTTTGACACATGGCATGTTTAACATGTATATCAGGTTATTGTGGTAATAATGATTTACAGGATACAATCATCCTGAAATTATAATATGTTGATATGTCAATATGACATTTTGGTATGCCATGTCAATCATGGATGAAAAATCACTACTTAACACATTGGATAAGATGACATGTCCTGTTCCCTGAGGAATTATTAATGTGTTCCATGTCACTCATATTTTCAAGGTTGGCATGTCAAAAATACCAAATCCAAGTGACACATGACATACACATGGAATCACCATGTCATAAAATCATGACATCACCCCTCAGTTCTCCTAGTACTTGATACTTTGGTTAGTCTAATGTCCCGAGGTTCAAAATTTTTAGTGTCATTGCTTCATGCTCCTTGTTAATATATCAAATTCTTCCAACTGACACGTGTTTCATTAGGTCATGCCATACAAGGGTTTTTCATAATCATTCACTTCAATTTCCTCGAGGGCTTGATGTGTTTATATTTCGACTACCCCCTTATAACCATCTCCCGCACTTCGCTCTCGTAGATCTATCTGAATAAGGGTAAGGATGGGGCTACCCAAGTCCAAAATTTCCAATGCTCCACCATATCAAGAGAGAATACCATCCTGAAATTTCCAAAAATTTTCATTCTAAGGTGCTCAGTCAAAAAATTCTCTTAATAACTTGAGTTATAGGGGTCAAACCATAAAATTTCTTTTTTTGGAAAAAAATAAGACTTAAACTAGAGATCCATGAACCACTTAAGTTCTTCCTTCAGATTTAATTTAGCTTAATATTTATTTGGTGAACTCTTCCATACTAAAAATTAAACGTTATTTTCTCTTAAATCTCTCCTTCCTCATTATTGCTTCTACTCTGGCTTTTGGGTGACATCATTAACAAAACCTTTCAATGCTCACACCAAGAAAAATACTCCTTTGGCATATACAGGGCATCCTAAGATTTTTTATTCACCTAAATCTTAATAATAACTAAGACTACCAACTTGTTAGTCCTTCTCCTTTGGAAACACACCATACATCACAAAATGTCATAACCGATTACAAACATGCATGTAAATGTAACATAGTCAAACACATCGAAGAATAACCAATGAATTCATGAAAATTAACCACATAATGATCTCATTTATCATGGATTAAAGGGTCCCATCTCACACAACATTCATATTTATAAAGGAATGTATTTCAACATTTAGGCCAATTATGTTAACTACTTAACACAGTAATCATGCACCATGCATATTCATTACAACCATACAACTCTCAACCAACCCTTGCACACATACACAATGAATCCAAAATAATATTTAAATATGAATTATAGAGGAAAATTTACAATTCATTCACAATAAAGGAGTACACTTAAAATTGTAGGAAAAACTATACTAAAAATTTCTTACAACTAGCCACCCCAAACCATATCTGATGTTTAATGGATGCTTCACTTAGTGAATAAAAAAAAAGAGTTTATCTAGTGTATAGAGTATGAATTAAAATTTATTTCATTGGATAGGAAATAAGGATGCCACTATGCAAGAACTATGTTTGGGCTCATCAAACAACAAATATTGCCACTAATGGTCTTCATAACATAGAAGGAAATCCTTTCCCACTTTATACAATCTCTAGGATTCTCATTCTTCTAGTGCTTCATGTGGAGAAATACAACTAAATGGTTTAGTTGTTTTCAGTCTACCTTATTCAAAAAGAGGGATCTCTCTTTGGTACCCTTAAATAACACATTTGAATATTGGACTTTGTTTGTCTAGCTTCAAATCTCAGGTTTACAAGCCTTTGGCTTACAACCATTTTTCATTTACATCAAATCTTTTTTTTTATTATCTAATGTCTCTAGTCACTATAATAATCCAAACTCAACAACCTAGAATCACAAAACTAACTTCCTTCTCCTCATGAGCACTACTTCAGGAATGAGAGGTTTAGGGTCCCTTTCTCGGGTTTAAGAGTGAACAAGGAATTCATTGTAAGGTGCATAGCCCATGTTTGGGTAGTTTAGTGCCTCCTCTCCCCATTCTTCTCATAAGTTCTTATTATTTGGTAGTGTTCGTGTGATTAATTAGCCACTAGGCTAGGTCTTTCTATTTCAAATACATATTTACTTTCTATGTCGATACATGTAACAGCCAGGTAAAACAAAAAAAAATTCATTGAACACACCTGGAGAAATTAAAGCTCTCTTGCAGAATGGAAATAAAAAATTGCAAGAATTAAAATTCACACTACAGGAATGAAACACACTCGGAAAGGAATAATCCACACTTCATAAGAACTTCAGAATAAATATAGGCACACCATATACTATCAGCTAAATATGTAACAACAATTAAATAGCATAGAATTGATTAACCTGTGTAGCAGCACACAATAAATTTGAAAGAACAAGTGTATCTATTCTACAATAAAATGTGGGAAACAATCATAAGAAATCCACACTAACACATAAAAAACAAATATCCTATTAGAATTTCAATCCTTACTAAAGAGGAGGGCCCTTCCTCCCTAACAAGGTGCAGGAGTAAAACAAAAATTGTTTAATAATTCAACACTAAAATTTTTGTAACATCACTAGATATATGATTATATTAAAATAGTTGAAGAGTACAAGATCATAATGTCGGTATTATCTCTGTTGTCTATCCCTATCCCCTCATGAGACTAAGCTGTTTTTATAAAGTCTTTACAAAGCCCAAAAATTAGTGAAATGAATCAGTCATGAGAATCTGGCGATTCTCATGCTGATTAAGCTAATAGAAATAATAAAGAGATAAAAAGTGTTACAAACTAATTTTATTAATGTTTTTTATGGTTATACCACTCTTGTTTATATGCAACTGTAACTACTCAGATCTTCTTCACTATCCGCATGGAAATACTTCATGCGACCCTTGACCGATGACTTTGAAAATGGTGACTCCAGTCTTGACAATTCACATTGTAATAAAAAATTCCTAGTGTAATAGGAGAGAATAGAAAACCCAGGGTGTAACAGTGAGTAACAACAACACACACCATGTAGCAACAAGTAACAACAACAGTTTTTCACCAATGGCTCTCAGTTATTATGAAAACACCTGAAATAAAAAATTCAAAATAACTCTTCCAAAGATACCCTGGTTAGTCATCCCAAAGAAAGAATTGTTTCGTTCAAGTCTTAGTAGAAAATAGCATTATAATACATCAAAGAAAAAGGTTTCTTTTTAATCAGAGGGAGTGACATTGTATTGGGGATTTTCCAGTTTTTATGAGGGGAATTTTCCAAACAGGGAAAAATTATGCCTGAAATATCCTCAAATATTACACCCAACATCTCCCCCCAACTAAAGCCACTTCATGTCCTCATGCAGATTCTTCAGAATGTTTAGGGTCCTTATCCATTGTGAAACTGGCATGTAGTTTTTTAAAAGCATAGCGTCAAGAGTGTCTTAATCTTCTTTCCTGTACCCCTGGGTAGATATGAGTCAATGTTCCCATGAATGTTCATCATGCTTGCTCAGGTGGAAGTAAGGATAGTATTTCTCAACTAGCAGCTAAATCAGACAAAACTTGAATTTCATCCCTATCTAGAAATCTCCCATTATTTTGACAATTTGTACATACTCAGGGACTCAAGTAACAATTATTATAAAATTGGGGCACCCAAAGGGATCCTTTGCTTACAGTGTTGCATTTCAAGTTTCCCATCGTTTCATACTTCCAAATAACTCTTTACTTTTTAGTTGTTCAGAAATATTAAGAAAAAGCCAACAATACTTCTCCTATAGAGGTACAGTTGTTCTACCATTTCAGCTTTACTAAGAAACTTTTTTAATTTATGCCTCATAGTAGTGGTCATACCAGGTTTTGGTCTTATGTTCAGGGTTTCCATTTCTTCATTCATAATTAATGATTTTATGGCGAGGTGCCAATAAATTTGATTTCTCATGAAAGATATAAATGCCAATAAATGAAAATATCCAACATAGGGGAAAATATTTGTAGTAATTTGCAAACTAGCATGCTCACCAACTATATCACTCAAGAAGAGTTTGCATAAAAGACTCAGTTGAGAGAAATCACATGAGCGAAATAAATCCAGAAACATTCTAGTGGAAATGCTCCTCTAGGATATGTTTTCATGGATATATTTCAACTGGAAAAGATAAAATTTCTCCCAGAAGAAGATTTAGTAGGATGGAGATGGCGGCTTGCAACCTAAAAGATTTAGGGCTAACTCATACATTTTACCTTTCTCTTTAGTCGTGTCCTTGAACTCTTGTTGTAGCTTTTCTATTTGTTCTACCTTTTCCATCTCAGCTTTCGTCATTTCCCACTTTATCATCTCTTCCATCAGCAATTCATCGCCCCACTGATATTTAAGGGTATGAATACCCTTCCAATTTCCATCCAAATAAATCACTCCCTTTTTAGGGAAAGTGCCATTTTCTTCCAATTTTCCAATTCTGATATTAACAAAAGTATTTCTGAATGCCACCCTGTTTTAGGTTCTAGTGTTGTTTCAAGTTCAACAGCAGAGGATGTAACGACATCTCATGCCTTGATTTTCTCTTCAGGTATCGGTTCTTGTGTTTCAGCAGCTTCACTGATAGGTTCTTGTGGAATAACTCTCGATTTTTCTTCCTTAGAAACCTTTGTCTCAACTGTTGGTTCTTGTGTAACAACAAAATAATTGGTAGGTTCTTGTGTATTGGTTTCTAGGTTAAAATCCATGGGGTGCTTTGTTTCAACTGTCAATTTTTGTATATCAACAACATCGTCAACGGGTTCTTGTGTGTCAACCTACCATGGTTTTGTTTGCGCTTCTTCTGAGATCGTGTCTGCAATGAAAATTGTGTATCTTTTTGTTGCAAAACCCTCAGCACATGATATACATAAAGGTCCATGTGTGGTTTTTTAATCCCAACTTATCAATAGCCTCAGTCAATGTATCAAGGCCCATAACCTTTGATTTATTTTTTCTACCTCCTAATTTCTGCTTTAATTCTTTATTTTCTACTTCTAGTTTTTTAATTTTAGGCATAAAAGTTCATGTTTCATCTTTAACTAATGAAGAAGTGTCTTCCTACCTAGGTTTTTCCTCTTCTCCTTTTTCTCTTCTTGCTTCCTCTTCTATTCTTTTTGCTTCCCTGGTTTCCTCTTAGATGGTGCCAAGGGTTCTGGTTGAATATCAAAATTTACCCTTTTCTTTGGTTTTTTTTCCACCCACAGGTTTATCAAGTGACCTATTCTTAACTCTAATTCCCAAATATTGTACCTTCTTCTTAGTTGTATAATCTTCCCCCAAGGCATCTATAGAACTTTCAGCTTATCTATGTCATGGGGTTTATATTCCTTCACCAATAAAATCTTCCCAATTTCTTCCTTTTTGCTCCAGATCTTCCGTTACGATATGTTTTATGAGGTTGTGATTAGTGGTGTATCTCTTTGGATGTGAGGCTAAATTTACTGAGGCAGAAATGTGTTTCAAATTTTCCAATAGAAAAATGGGGCAGATTAACCAGTTTCCCATGCTGAAGATGGCTCGACAATGGAAAATGATAGTTGAAAACTATTTTCGAGTGTTCCTCTCATGTAATTAACTTGATAATGAATAGGGAAACATCATTCCATGGTTGAGGAAGGGAAAGGCGATCAATTCCTCTTCCATTCTTGACCAACTACTCTTCTCCCTGCAAAAATTCAACTTTAAGGGATGGGTCACTAAATTTTCGATTGAACCACCTCTTCCCTTTAGGCCTAAGTGTTCTTACTCTGGAAATCACTTCCTCCGTAATATACAGTATTATGCCTTTGACCTTTGTTTTATTCTTATTCATATTTTGAGAAAATTCCAATGTAACACTCTCATTCGACTCCCTGAGTCGCTTCAAAAACACAATCTGTCCTGCTTCTCTAAAAATTTGATATGCTTTCGGGAATTTTTCCAAAGCCTCAATGGAATTTGGTTTATACCTTAATACCGATCCTCCCATCCTTTGCTTTACAGACCCTTGACTAATTTTCTTCTAATATCCAGAGTGGGGAATTCTTCATTTCTCCCTACTTTTTATTGACCTATTTCACCTTCCCTCATTATCCAGTTTAAGGAATCCTTAACTACTCCTTGATCCCAATTGAAGCTAGTTCACCATCCAGCCTAAAAAATCTAAATTTTCTCAGCTACCTTTCGTTGTGAACACTTCCTTTAGACCTTGATTCAGTCTTGTTTTCTTGACACTTTGACTTCATATCCCAATGGTAAATAGACAGTCATTTGTCCATCTAAATTAGTAATTCCACCACCAACCAAAATAAAAACCAATCAATCTTACATAACTAGCCTAAAATCAACTAAAAAAAACAAAGTTAAATCATAAAGAGAGAGCCCTCTCTGAGCATTAGGAAGGTTAGATCCCGATCTCAAAATTAGGTTGATAGTTACCTCTAATATTTCTTTAAAAAAAATCAAACATAGCAAACCTAGGAATTATTGGAGTGATAACATACTGGAGACCATACTAGGGAGAATATCAGTCCTTATTTTTAAAATAAAGCATAAAGGAAATAATTTTCCTTATCTTTTCACCTTAAGGATTGTTTTAGGGTTGTTATAAATTTTCATTAGTAATCGCCTCCGCAAGGTGGCAGACAGAACCATCGAGTCCACCAATATCCTCGATACACACCCCCATAAGGGAGCCCCCATGCACTATATTTATTAACATATTGCTATATATTAATCTTAATATCTTATATATGTTTAGATTAATAATATAATAATATTAGAAAATATTACAATAATAATTTTCATACATTTATTAATATAAGAATATTTAATAAATATGTATGTAGAACTTCATAAACTTTAGCAGACAAATTGTTGTTTTGAAGCAAGTCCATTGTCACACAATCAAGAGGGTATGATACACCAATTTTGTGTCTATCTTGGTTGTGACATTAAAGTTAAATTATTATTAAAAAAATAGTAATTATATTTATTATTTATTTTGTATTTTAGATTTATAAATATTTTTATATGATATTGTATAATTTGAATCCTAATAGATAATAATATTATTATAAATAATTGAAATATTTTATAAATAAATGATAAACTAGAATAAAATATATAATAAAATAGTATATCACATTGGGATGTGAAAAAAAATAGATTAGGAGGGTTTGGTTGACTAAAATATTAAGGAAAAATTAACACAATTTAATATGAGAAGGTGTAGGATTAGGGGGACATACTAAAGAAAACTCATAATGAGGGTGAGGGTGAGGGTGAGGTAGAGGGTGGGGGGAGACATTAGCAAAATATAATATGAGGGGATTGTGTGGGTGGGGGTAGATGTTAGGGAAAATGTAATATGGGGGAGTATGGGGTTGGGGGGTGATATTAGAGAAACTTCAAAATGAGGGTGATTATGAGGGTATATATTAAGAAAACCTTAATATGAGGAGGCTACAGAGAAAGGGAAGAAATTAAATAAAAAAATTTAATTTTTCCCTACTATATACTCCCACACCCTAAATGTTTCTCTAAAATCTCCCTCCAACTCCACACTTTTATTAGGGAAATAATATCTCCCCACCCTTCACCTAATAAATTTTCCCTGATCTGTCTCTCTCTCGCCTCTTGTTATGATTTCCCTAACATCTTCCCCCAAATCGCTCTCATAATTAATATCCACCACCACTTCCAACATTAATATGAGGGTAATAATTTTACTCTAAATTATTTTCCACCACATATTTATTTTTCCCCATCATCTCTCCCCAAACTCACCTAATAAATTTCCATTAATATATTCTCCAACCCTATCCTCCTAACTAATATCTACACCCATCTCCACCATCAATGTAGGTTCTCCCTAATATATTGCCACCCATACCCTCATTATGAGGGTAATAAGTTTTCCTTAATATCTCCTGCCAATACCACCCTCATTGTGAGGGTAATAGGTTTTCCTTAATATCTCCTCTCAAACCCACACCCCATTCATATTAAGTTTTCCTTAATATCTTCCCTCACCCCCACATACTGTGTTTTCCGTAATATCTTCCCCTATCGACACTTCCCCGCTGCCCGCCCCCACCACGCACACACACACACAATATTAAGATTTTCGTAATACCTCCCTACACACCCACCCTCACCCTCATAATTAATATATCTCCCCACCTCCATTCTCATTATGAGAGCGATGGTGGAGGAAGATGATGAGAGTGAGGATGGGGGGATATATTAGTGAAAACTTTATATATACAAACTTTTAATTCAATGAAATAAGATACAGAAAGAAAAATCACTATTAAATATACCATGACATAAATTTATAAGGAGTTGAATTAAAGTTGATTTGGTTATAAAACTATTTATATATAATTTTAATTATTTTAGAATTAATTAACTATTATATTGATATGAGAATCATTATTTTCCTGAGTATTTTCCCATTTATGCCCTTATTATGAGTAAACATGCCGTGAGATATTAGAGAAAACTTATGAGGGCGGGGATGGGATTAAGAAGAGATAATTAAGAAAAAAAATTCATAGTTTTCCCCAATATCTCCATCACCCACCAGATGAAGAAAAATATTAGTAAAAACTTAATATAATTATAATTTTGATTTTATGAAATAAAATATGGTAAGCATAAGTCACTAATAATTAATATAGTATGCAATAAATTATTAACAAATTAAATTCATTGATTGAATTTTAAAAATTTTGATTATTTTAAAATAATTAAGTATTATATTAATAAAACCATGAATATTTTTATGAATTTTCATTGAATAAGTATTTTCAATACTAATATGAAATTGAGGGAGTAAGAAAAGACATAGTAAAATAAACAGATACAATAAATAATCATCTATCATCTTAATATAGTTTTTATATTTCTTCTTCTAAGTAAATATTTATGAGATTTTCTTCGTATTTGGAATATTTATAATAAAATAATTTATAAGGGTTTTTATATTTCTTCTTCAAAGGAAATATTTATGATATTTTTTCCTTTTATTGGAATGTATATATACAACTTGAGTGGGCCTAATGGTTAAGAGCATGTGTTTCCTCCTAAAAGGTCAGAGGTTCAAAACCAAAGACACGTAGAGTATGTATGCCTTGGTAGACTTAGCATTGGGTCCCTTGTCCCACAAAAAAGTGTTGGTTGGTGGTGGGTCCCTTGTCCCACAAACAAGGGGGTCTCATTGTGATCTTAAAATCAGATAATAATAATAATGAAATTTTAAAATATTTATCATACATGAAATAGCCATTACCTTAAAATTGGATAATAATAATAATAATGAAACTTTAAAATATTTATCATACTTGAACTAGCCATTTAAGATTTAGTTATTGTAAAAAGTTTTGGATGAATAATAATTAAATGTTTAGAAATATTTTGTTATTACTTTATTGTAAAAGTTTTGGATGGATAATAATTAAATGCTTGGAATTGATTTTACATTCTTCAAATCATTTAAAAAAAAATGTGATTAAGTATTTTATTAGCATCAATCAACTCACAAAACTAAAAAAATGTAATAAGTAAGATTTAAATTTGAAAATGAAATGTAAAAGTAAAATTTTCAATCACCCAAACTAATCTCAATTACAAATAAAATTCTTCATGTATAAATTATTATATCAAGATAAGTTACATATACTTCATTAAAACCATTTATCATTTAATTTTGAAAAAATTAATACCAAGTTAATCACAAAAAGAAATTGCTCTATTTTTTTCTTTTTTCAAATAATTTTGGTTGTGGGTCCCTTGTCCCACAAACAAGGGGGTCTCATCGTGACCTTAAAATCGGATAATAATAATAATGAAATTTTAAAATATTTATCATAATTGAACTAGTCATTACCTTAAAATCGGATAATAATAATAATGAAATTTTAATATATTTATCATACTTGAACTAGCCATTTAAGATTTAGTTATTGTAAAAAGTTTTGGATGGATAATTATTAAATGTTTAAAAATGTTTTGTTATTTCTTTATTGTAAAAGTTTTGGATTGATAACAATTAAATGCTTGGAATTGATTTTTCATTCTTCAAACCATTTTTTTTTTAAGCTTAACTCTATTAATAAAACATATAATACATTGGGATCAGGGCGTCAGGAGCGCCAAACAGTCAGCAAAATATCAAAAAATTGAACCGCCCTCTGGGGGAAACCGGTCCGAGAATCGTTTGAGAGCTGCCTTAAGAGAGGAAACTAGCTTTTACATGCCAAAATTGAGCTGAAAATAGAGCTGCCCGCGTGGGGAAACCGGCTCACACCATTATTTAGAACAGAATCAACATAGAACATCATCTTGGACAAACTGAGAATTGTAGCAGACAAACCTAACAAAATGTCACAAAAATTAGACATAGAAACTGGAGCACAAATAGAAACGCTAGAGTCCATAGTCACCTGAGGGAGATTCCTCCATTATTCTGCACCCGCCATCTCCATCGTCATCAGGAACTGGGACATTTTGACTGGCAGTGGATACTGCATCGCAACCATCAGCCGACGACACCAGGTTCTAGAGGAGACTTGAGCCACCATCGACCTCTTTCCGAGAGGAACCAATGTCCATCATCTGAGAAGCATGCTGACAGGTAGGAGGGGCCGGCGGAATGACAAGAGATGCTGAAGGAAGGGGGTCAGGGGCAGCTTCAGGGATTTCTTTGAAAGAGACCGAAACTGTAGCAATAACCAAGGGGCGAGAGGAATTACATTGAAAGTGGAAGATGGCAGTGGACGGATTGCGTGCGGGAGCAGAGATAGCAGGCAGGGGATTAGGGGATTGTTGAGAGGCAGTGGCGCCAAGCCGCGTGGAAGGAGGAAAACGATGCACACGACCCCTGCTATGAAGATTGCGCGAGGGAGGAGGGCTTTCACTGAGACTATGTGAGGACGTAAGAGAATCAGAGGAAGGGGAGCGGGCACGTCTGGAGGAGCTGGGGCGAGAAGTTCCCCTACGACAACGTAGGCGGTGCCTTAAGCGCGGCATAGCAGTGGTGATATGATGAGAGAAGGCAGAGAATTTGGGCGGCACAGGCGGGTGAAACGGAGCGAACAAGTTAGGCGAAGCAAAGTGCAGAGTGCAGAAAGGATTGTGAGTGTAATGAAAACCAGGGGAAAAACTAACGCAACAGCCCAGAGGGCAACGCTTACCCAAAGCAGTGTGGAGGCTATGAACGTCAGCCTCAGGAGAGCAATTGGAACCCACGGGCAGGAGCTGCAACGACATGGAGACCTGCAAGCCAACGCACATCCAAACCAAAAACGCCGAAACCACATTCGAATGCAGGGACAGAGGACCATAGCAGGTTATTTTGAAGCAAGCGATGTCTCGGCCTCCCCACCGGTATAAATGCCACGTAGGGTGATGGCCTGCAAGATTTAAGAAACCCAGGGAGAGTAAATGCGAGCCTCGGGTGGCCATGTGGGCTAGCCACGCGCTCGCTCGCAGAGTCATAACTGTCAATTCCTTAAAAACCACCCGCATCCGAGAATTCTTCAAACCATTTAAAAAAAAATGTGATTAAGTATTTTATTAGCAGCATCAACTCACAAAAGTAAAAAAAAATGTAATGAGTAAGATTAAATTTGAAAAAAGAATGTAAAATTAAAATTTCAATCATCCAACTTAATCTCAATTAAAAATTAAAGTCTACATATAGAAATTCTTATATCAAGATAAGCTACATATATTTCATTAAAACCATATATCATTCAATTTTGAAAAAAATAATACCAAGCTAATCACAAAAAAAAATTGCACATTTTTTTCTTTTCTCAAATAATTTTTATGTTTTATAATTTTAATAAAAATTACTTTCTTCAAGTTAATAGTTAATATTTAAAATTATATGTGATATTAAAATTAGATAAATATTAGATATTTGATATATTTAGTTTATAATGAAAAAATATTAAATATTTGATATATTTATTTTATATCTACGAACCTACAAATTTGAAAACACGAGAAAGTGTAGTTTTCAAGAATATCACAAAATAGAACCAGGTTCAAAGCACATGACAATTTCGTTAATTTAGTAACTGAAAGATCGGTTTAAAGAAGAGTAATTAAAAGATTGGCTTAAGATTTTAATAGCATTATTAAGCAAAAAGGTTGAAATCACTCGAAAGCCTAACATTCAAAAGCATAATTTAAGAAAAACAACTGCAACATTGAAAACATATCATAAATTACAAAACACTAATACTCACTTGAAAGATTGTTTAAATAATGGTAATTAAAAGAATGGTTTATTTTAAGCTTTTAATTAAAAGATAACTTTGACTTTGAACTCAACGGTCCAAAAAACCCAAAACTGGACCTCAAGTTTCATGAGTGATTATATATATTCGCTTTTGATTCTGCTCAATGAAGAATGATCGATTGAGAAGAGGTTCTGCACAAGAAATTCAGGAAAGGCAGGAGGCGATCAAGTGTATTTTTCATAGGCACGGTATTTTTTTGTTTCTCTATCTCTTTAATTATTTCCACAGGGACATGGACATTTCTGTAAGCTGATAAATTGTCTTTTCTGTTCATTCAACAGGTTAAAACATTTATCCTATGGCGTTGTTAGCTTTTTCTTTCTCTCAAGTACTCTGTAGTGTCTTATGGAGCGCTCCATAAATGTACAGTGTAGTGTCGTACTATGTAGTGTTGTTGTATGCGTTGTACTGTAGTGTTGTTTTTTTTTGTTGTGTTTGCAAATGTTTGTCTCTGTGCTAATTGAGAGAAAAGCATGGCTGAGGAGAATATGCTGAGGGGTTTAGGGTGAGCAGCATTACCAATGCTTTTGCAGCAGTGAATGAGGAGTTTCAGTTTCTAGGTTAGTATTCTTTGTATTCTTTGATTGATGGCTCTGTTCTTCTTTAGGCAAGGGCTAAGCTGTGTGAATAGTTAGTCATGTATTTTAGAAAGAGGAAAACGTATATGTATGAATGACTTGTCCTGTTTATTTTCTAAGGGTTAAACAATTTGAACTTAGTCTACATTCAAAATTAGCCATAGATCTCATGAATCTTTTCTATGGGTTAAACAAATTGAAGTTAGGCTGTATTCAAATTTGAACCTAGATCTCATAAATTTTTTAAAATTATATCCTAAACTTCTACTGTATCAAACACACTACTACCTCTCAAAGGGTAATGGAAGTGTTAGATTGGTGATAGAGGCTCATGGATATCCTCTCCTCTGTTCCTTGTTGTAGTTTATGAATACCTCTTAGATATGCTCTATAAGAACAGAGCATGTCCATTGCAGAATAGAAGAACTATAAGAGCATTTAAATTGAAAACAGATTAGAGAATTTAATGATTCTCTTGGACCTGAATTTTGACACCAAGTTTACATCATTTTCTCTGTGTTGAGCCATGGTGTGACTGCAACATTTATCCTTTCTCTATGTCCGTCCCAGGTTAATCACTGCCTCAAACTTGGCAGTTAGAAATTCACTAACAACGAAAAGTGGCTGTTAGAGCTAGTAGCCAGTCTAGTGAGGGTGCTGCCTTTCATTTGTCCTGATTGTTTCTCTATTCTGCCACATTTTTTTTATGAGATAATTTTACAGTGACTATACATCTTAAAATAATATTTCCAGTAAATTTATCAAGCAACATAGAATAGAGTAGTGTCTTTAATCTACATATTTGAATCCTTCTTTATATTCAAGAGTAGAGATCTTAAAATTAATCTCTTGAACTCCATTGCAGAATAGGTTTCAGTCGTCTCTGTACGGCTTTGTTCACATATTTGGAGCCGTTTCATTAAAAACCTCGGCATCTTCTTGCCTTGAACCTATATCATCTCCTAATTCATTATTCATAGGGACCGTGAGTTGTAAAATATATCTCCTAATATAATAATAATTACACACTAAATATGAATGCTCCAACACTTCCATTCGATGTAGTGTACCTAAATTTATTTCACAAGAAGCCAATTCGAAACATCTTCTGCTGTGTACTAGAGGTTCACAGCGATGTAATCTAAATCAGAAGACGTTCAGAGCAACCTGTGTCATTATAGAAAAGCTACTATGTAATGGAGTAAACAGAAGTGAGGTGGAGGGTCAATATATCCTGCCTCCCAGTGAACGCCCCCAGATGTCTGAGGTGTCTTACTCTGACAGCCTTCTAGTGGTGGATCTCTAGGACCTGGATGGCCCTAACAGAGCATAATAACCTCGTGGTCCGTTGGCACGGCCTCCACACTAATATCAAAACCAAAATGCTACAACCTCGACACTAATACTAAAACCAAAATGCTACAGCTCCTCGGACGTGCTAAAACCAAAATACTACAGCTCCTAGGACGTGCTAAAACCAAAATGCTACAGCTCCTAAAGCTCCTCAGACGTGCTAAAACCAAAATGCTACAGCTCCTCTGACGTGATCTGACATCTGGTTACTGGATAAAATTTTGCCTCCACACTATACTAAAACCAAAATTTCATTGTGCCTCCACACTACACTAAAGCCAAAATTGCAACATTGTTCGATAGTTGAGAGACTTGTTATGGAAGCAATTTAATAGTTTAATATGGAAGCAATTTAATTGTTTAATATCAATTAAATTAATAAATTAGATTATATATATATATATATATATATATATATATATATATATATATATATCTTATAGTATGAATTGTGTATTTAATTATTCTACAAGTTTTTATGAAGTGTTTGTATACTAACAATATCATTTTAATGTTGTATTTTGCAGAAAATTTATTAATATCAGGTTGATCATGAGAAAGCGGAAGACATTATCAATTTTTATGTTTTGTAATGTGGTAATTAAAAAGAGTTGTATTTTTTTTGTTTAGATGGGCCCATCAAAGAATTGTACATGAACACAAACTATCATTAATAAAAGGAGTAGGCTTCTTTTTTGTGAAGGGGAATTCATCCCCTCCAAAAGGTATTAGAAATTGGAGAGAGCATCCACTGAACAAGATTCACACAATAATTAATTTATATATTCCAATAATCAGAGATACATCAAATATATATAGTTGAACTAATTCTAATCTTAAAGAGAGAAGTTGAGTCAACAACCAAATCCAAACTAAGTAAGCATAATAATTGAGGTATTATCTCAAACACCCCCCCTTAATTCCTACATTACAGAAATGGAGGACATACTAATTTAATACAAACATTTGTATGCCCTGGTCTTCATTAACATTTGTACCCACTCTGAGATCTCATAGACAATGCTCTTTTCTCCACCATTTTTGAGCTACCATTCAACCCATTTAAAATACATTTGTTTCTGACCAGCAATAATGAACTTTGCAAGATCAACAGTATTGACAACTCGGCTCGTCAGGGCTTCCGCGATAAGAGCTGACAAGTGATGAACCATCCTATGGAGAAATCACCATCTGTCGGATATTTCACTTTCGACTATCCATCAGTGGCTAGGCAAATGGTCTGAATACTGAATGTGTTCAAGAGCTAATCTAACAACTTGACCTGTTTCACACAAATGGATCTCATACTGTAACCTGTAACTGATGCCCTTGGCCCGTAGCACAACAATATCAGCATATAACAAATCCACAGAATCAAATTAGCCAATTGTTCTCTCGTCCCTGTAGAACGTAGAGAACGACTAATTTAAATAATGATAATTTGTTCAATAATTGGTTCTTTATTCAGCAACAACTGTGTTGACTAACACATTACACCCCAACTGATCTGAAAATGAACTACAGTGAGCACTATCAAAATTTATTTATAGTAACCAAACCATGCCTCCATTGACACGAACAACCCAATGAACAACCCAATCAACGGAGCCACGTCATCTACCTCCCATTTTGAGCAACGACCATGTCAGCTTTCACAGTGATATTACGGTCATGTGGATTACCTTTTACGGAAGCTGGAACTTTTACAGAAGCTGAAACTTTTGCTCAACTTTTTCCTCGACCTTCCAATGTCTTCCGCAACGTGCATGGCATCGATGGAAGCTCCCAACAATCCTCTCTTTGTGAACCCAACAGTAAAGATCATTGTATTCTTTGCAGAATTGCGCATTAAAAGACTCTACGAAAAGTCTTGAGTGAAATCCACATTGCACTGAACGATGAACTCATCACCTCACGTTGAATGCAGATTGTCTGCGTCTTTATCTAGAATAGACAACTTGTCTTCTGCATGGAACTATTGTTGCAGATAATGCCAAAACTTTGCGCTGCCAATACAAAGCATCAAATTCATCTAATAAAGCTGATATATTTCAGAGTAGCTGCACGCGTTCTTGAAAAAGAAACCTAAAATTTGTACCAAACTGGATTCTGGCTTGGCATTTCAATAGACCCGTGATGCAAGAGATGTGGGTTCACAGTCAAAAAGCTCCAGGATTCAAAATTCAGGCTGATGAATCAAAGTCGAGATGTGGGTTCATCAAGAAATAAAACCGCCGGATCGTGAATTACGTTCACTCCAATCGAGACTCACCTCCTTTTCTCTGCCTCGCTATGTCTGCAGGAGAAGAGCCTCAGATTGGCGCTGAACATGAGAGTTTCTTGGACTGTAAGAAGTGCATCGTCTTGTGTGACAAATCTCAAGATTTTCTGAAACTTCTTGTTGCACTGCGGTTTTCTCTTTCTAATCCAGCCAACGGATCCTAATCTCACACAAAAAATAAAATAACAAACACACAAAAAAAAACTTTCACCCAGAAAATAAATTCACTAAACTATCTACTCTCCTACAACATTGCTCTCACATTTTCCTAGCCATCCCGTGAGGGATTTAAGCCAGTAGTGGCTCTGATACCATATTAGAAATTGGAGAGAGCATCCACTGAACAGGATTGACACAATATTTAATTTCTATATTCCAATAATCAGAGATACATCAAATATATATAGTTGAACTAATTCTAATCTTAGAGAGAGAAGTTGAGAGAATCTCTCAACTTCCTCAACAACCCAATCCAAACTAAGTAAACATAATAATTGAGGCATTATCTCAAACAAAAGGCTCTTAGGAGAAGGTTAAATTATAACCCTCTTTTGAGTTGTGTTCCTTGTGCTCGTGATTTTCATGATCTTTAGTTTATGATAACTCCAATATGCACAAACTCAATTATATTCTTTTATTATAATAATAATTTATAAACATGTTTTAAACATCTTCCCAACATACACACAAATGAAAAAATCATTCTTAGTCACCTAAATTATTTAACATTTTTTTAATATTTTAAACATCTTCCCAACATACACACAAATGGCAAAAGTACTCTTATTCATTTAAATTATTTAACATTTTTTCAAGATTTTAAACATGTTCTCCACATACACATAAATAACAAAATCACTCTTTATTCACATAAATTATATAATAATTATAACATATATTTATATAAATTTTTAATTTTTGTTTTTTTTGCTTTCATTTTGATTTTCTTAAGTTTTGTTTTGATTTTGATTTTTTATTTATTTTTATTTCTTTTTATTATCTATTTTTATTATAAATATGTTATTATGATATTTATATTATATTTTTCTTCATTTTACATATATAAATAAATATAATTTAATATTTTAAGATATTTAAATTAAATACTATGTATACTATTTAGAGTGTTTATTCTTCGTTGTTTATTAATGTCTCATTTTACATGCTTTTGAGTATTATTTCATTGTTTATTTGTATGTGTATGAGTGTATCATTTGAGTATTCTTTGAGTGTTAGAGTGGTGGTGTCATTGTTTGTGTATATATAATTTTTTTTTTTAATAGTTACGTGGATTCCTTCCTTCGTTATTTGCTTGTGTCTTGTATTTTTTGAGTATTCTTATGTATGGATATTGTTTACTAGTATGTGTATGAATGTATTATTTGTATTTTGGATATGTGTATGAATGTATTTTTCGCTATTCTTGTGTGTATATTATTTTCTTGTATGAATCTTTGTATGTTTCTTCTTTACTTCTATTATTTGTATATCTATGAATGTATTAAGTATGTATGAATCTATTATTTGTTGCATGTGTATGTTGTTTGTTTATGCTTATTCTTTGTATGTGCATGGATCTATTCTTTGTTATAGTTGTATGTGTCTTGTTTACTTGTATTCTTTGTATGTGTATGGATATATTCTTTGCTACATTTATATGTGTCTTCTTTACTTGTATTCTTTGTATGTGTATGAATATATTCTTTGCTACATTTTTATGTATCTTCTTTACTTGTATTATTTTTATGTGACTTGTTTGCTTGTATTCTTTGTATGTGTATGATTGTATTCTTTATGTGTGTATGAATCTATTATGTGCTACATTTGTGTGTGTCTTGTGTAGTTGTATGGTTTGCATGTGTATGAATGTATTCTTTGATTCACTTGTATTCTAATGTATTCTTTGTTTTACTTGTATTTTATGGATGTGTATGAATGCATTCTTTGAATGTGTATGATTTTTTTATTTTTATTTTTGTGTGTATGATTATTTCTTTGTTACATTTGTATATGTATTATTTACTTGTAGATATATGAGTGTAATTTGTATGAATATATTTTTTTAAATATTTATTTATATGATTATAAATATAGTATTGTTATTTCCATACATAAATATATTATTTAGAATATTAACTTGTAAATACATTAGTTTAAATATTTATAAAATTATCATCAGTATTATTGTGGTGCTTTTATTTTTGTTTTTTGTTTTTAAATTTTTTTTTTTTTCTATCAAAAATTTAAATATTAATAATATTAATTTATCATTTTAAAATGAAAAATAATATGCATTACAATAACATCAAAAATACCATAATATTATCACATACGTATAACTCAATTAAAGATTACTATATTATAAAATGTTATGCAAACCATGACACTCAAGGTTCAAATCCCCTATATATATATATAAAAAAAAAAACACAATAGCATAATATTTATAATATATTTAGTTTTTAATGACACATATACATTAATTATTTAATAATAAAATCAATATAATAAATAAATTCAATTATTTTTATTTAAAAAGTAATTAATTTTGGTGATTTATAAGTTTCCTTTTCATAAACTATAGATATTAATCTAAAATTTGGTTAATGAGAATAATTGTTTTAAATATAATAAAGAAAATAAATAGATATTATTTTTAATATCATACTAATTAAGTTATAAAATAAATGTAATTATCAGCATCACAATATTTATACTCATTCTTAATCACATGCATAAAATAATGTTAACTCTAAAGTTCATAGTAAGCGTGATGTGTGTGAACATGTCATCTTGTGAGTCAATGTGTAATGTTTGTGGGTATGTGTATGGTTGTGTGCACCCTATGTTTGTTGTGTGCATGTATGCATGTGAGTGATTATGCCTCATTGGCAATGGATTGTGTGGGTGCGCGTCAGTGGTTAGTCCCATGCCAATGATGGACCCTTTTTGGGGTCATATAATCTCTCACCTTCACGTGGTTGACCCTGTTAGTAGAGATGTTACATCTCCAAACCAAGAGAAGCTTTTCTATATAATGAATTTTCCATTTTAAACTTAATATTAACTTCAATACATTAAAATTAAAATGGTTTTTTAATAATATTTAAATAAATTATTTGTTATCTTAAAATCATATAAATATACCATCTTAATAAAATTATTATTTTAAATTTAAAATAAAATAAGCATATTTTTTTCAATTATATTAATTATAAAAATAAACTAATATAATATAATATAATATATATATATATATATATATATATATATATATATATATATATATATATATATATATATATATATATATATATATATATATATATATATATATATATATATATATATATATATATATATAATTTTTAAAAGGAAAGAAAAATATATGTTACTGCATTTATTATTCACATCTAATTATTAAATCATAATGATAAAATAAAATAAAACTTTGAATATTTATTATTATTTTTTTATTAAAATTTGAAATAAATAAAAAGTATTTAAAGAAATCAGTTATTAAATATTATATAGAAAATAAAATAAAAATGAAAATATATTTGAAATTAATTTGGAAAAAAAATACAAATAAAAATAATAATAATAATATGTTATTATATTTATTAGTCACATTTAATTAATAAATTATAATAAGAAAAATAAAATAAATTTGAATATTTATTATTATTATTATTTTTAATTTAACATATATAAAAAATTATCTGAAAATATGGTATAAAAATAAACATAAGTATATATTACTACATTTAATTACTAAATCATAATAAAAAAATAAAATAAAATGAATATTTAGTATTATTTTTCAAACTTAGTATGGTATAATGTCTTAAAAAAACAATTAAATTAAATGAAAATATTAATGTAATGTAAACATTTTAATCAAATAATAATTGAAAATAAAAATCTTAGAGAAGCTATAGTATTCATGTCGAATATAGTTATTTAGAAAATAAAATAATAAAACTTTTGGAGAACCTATGGTATTCATGAGGAATATAGCTTATTTAAAAGGTGAAATTAAACTTATCTTATCTTTAGAGCTAATATATCTATATGTAGAACTACTCTTAAAGAGGTTTTCAAATCTCTAATTGAAAATGAAATATAAAATCTAAATTAATTGTATTAGTTTCTTATTTATTTTTTCATACATTTTACAATTATAAAATAAATTGATATAATTTCAACAAAATTATAAAATATATATTCAATAAAATATATAATATATAAAATACATTCAATTATCAAAACATAATCATAATAACATATCATAAAATTATATATATATATATATATATATATATATAGATAAAAGTAATATTTATTTAAAAAGATATTTTTTAAATAAAATTTTAAATAATAATATTCTTATTATTCTATTTAAAAATAATTATTATAAAACATAATTTTTATATTAAAATGTTTTAATAATTTATGAATAATTAATAGTCTTATAAAATTGTAATTGAATAAAATTATAATAAAGTATTTATTTTATTAAAATTTGAAATATATAAAATGTATATGGTTGATATTTGGTGTTAGCAAGTGTGGCTCATATTCAAGACCAAGATAAATATGTCACATTTCTAATACCACTATCATCTTTTTCTCATCTAGAGCTTTTCTACGATATAAATTTCATCTCAACTAATTTAAGCTCTTAACACAATCTATGAACTTTCACCCCTTTAAAGACCCACTTCATCATTTACATAGCCACATACCACGTGGAATCCCCTAGCCATGTATCTCCCCTACATGGGTCCATGTTTGTTGGTTTCTTGCTGTATTAGAGTTTTTCCATATTGGCGAATTCACAAGTTGTGCATTCTCCAAACCTTGAGAATTTTGATATGTCGATATACTGATGAATCAACTTAAAGATATGTTAATATGTCCATAACCTTATAATACGATAATTTTACATACATCGAATGTTGATCTAGTATTATTCCAAAATGGCTCATGAGAGATTTGGAAAAAAATGTATAACTATAAATCCTCACAAAACATTCACCCCTTTAAAGGCCCACTTCATCATTTATACAGCCAAATGGAAACTCCTAGCCACTTATCTCCCCAATATGGGTCCAAGTTTGTTGGTTTCTTACTATATTAGATTTTTTCCATATTGGTGATTTGATGCAGGAGCATTAAGATAGAGTCAACAATGTGACAAGTTGGTCACATGTTGTGGCTTGGGAAGAGGACCGGGAGTCCTAATAATTTGAAGACTTTAGTTTTAAAGTATTTTTTTTAAAGTTAATTTGGGCTAACATATCCATTGTAATATTTAGGTTAAAAGAATAGTTAGAATATGATTAGTTAGGCATTTAGTTGAATAAGCTGTTCAAAAACTGAATAATAGTTTCTCAACCATATGGGGATTTTTGGAAAGGCATAAAACCAAACAAAATCCACCATTGTGGGGTTCTTCCATCCATAGAGAAAAGGAGAGAACAAGAGGGAAATATGTGTGAGAGAGGCTTGAATGGAGAGGAGGAATAAATATAAAAACCAGCCATCCCAGGGCTAGGTTCTGTGTACTTTCATTTATAAATTAATTCCAAGTTTTTTGGATTTTGATCGAGCAATATGTTCTAACCCGTTAGTTTTATTTCCATGTTGAATACAAGCATTGCATTTTCTATTAATAAATATACAGACAGAGCAAGAAGACGAAGTTTCTGTGAAATTCGTGTAGACAAAGTTATTTCAGAGACTGAGAGGGATGAGAGATGAAGAGAAATCTCAAGAGGGATATGCACGGTTACAGAATGGACAATGCTCAGGAGAGATAAAATTTAAGAAGACAGAAGGAGTAGCATGGAGGAATCAGTATCACATAGCGGCGATAGCTGAAAGAAGAGAAAATCGATTAAAGACGAAAACTCTTAGAAGAATTCCAAGTGAGGGACCAACAGTGAGAATTGAATCGCAGTATCAAGGGCTTAAGGATGGATGGTGGAGATCAGTGCAGGAAGAAGGGACGAGAAGAGATGTGAGAAGCTGAACGGACGAATGCAATTAGATCGCAAATTTGAAAAAAGAATAGATCAACGGTGGACGACGAGATGTTGTTTCACACTTAGCAAATTATAGAATAAACTGTGTAAGTGTTCGCACGAAATGTTAAATAGGTTGCAATGCAATACGAAAAGGGTGAAGGATGTGATGCGACGAGGAGTAGCCACGTGTCATCTTGGCTCACGAGCGCACATCACATATGATGAGGTTTAACTCTTATCAGTATAACTTTAAAGTTGCGGGCAGATGATTTGCAATGAGACGAGGACCATTGGATCTAGGGAATATCGACAGTAGGGATTGCGTCGCAATTTCGTATCGGCGGAATCATAAGATTGTTGTGAAGGTTGGTGGGTAAAATTGCAAAATGCGACGAGTTGTGATTGGTCGGGAGAGAGTGGGACCCTCTGGTAATAAGGTTCCACATGTATGAATGTGTTGTGGGTTATGTTTATTATATTATAAACAATGTTGTTGATCATTTCGCGTATGTATGTTAATAACCCTAAATATGAATTCTGCTGTGTACAATGGGTTTGTGTGGGTCCTAGCCAATAGGTTCACGAATATAAGTTAAATTGTAGTTATGACTACATCAATTGGTATCAGAGCAACAAGATCTGAGGGGTGGTGTGAAGGAATTTTGAACTAAACAAAGTTGAGAAAGATTGATTGTTAATTCTAATCAAGTGAACCTTAAGAGGTAAGACAATAGACTGAAGGCTTATGAAAAAGCATGAGAGCTACAATAGCATGGATGAAGTAGTAGAACATAAAATAAGGTAGGAATGTTTTGTTTCAGTTCTATTTTGGATTATAGATACCTGCCTATGTTTTCCAGATTCTACCATATGGGATCACGACTCTTTGACACTAATAGGTCAATGCCTATACTAGTTAGACTATCAAAAATTTGAATATTAATAATATTAATTTATCATTTTAAAATGAAAAATAATATACATTACAATAACATCAAAAAGACCATAATATTAGCACATAGGTATAACTCAATTAATGATTACTATATTATAAAATGTTATGCAAACCATGAAACTCAAGGTTCAAATCCCTTATAAAAAAAAATCACAATAGCATAATATTTATAATAGCTTTAATTTTTAATCACACATATACATTAATTATTTAATAATAAAATCAATATAATAAATAAATTCAATTATTTTTATTTTAAAAGTAATTACTTTTGGTAATTTATAAGTTTCATTTTCATAAACTATAGATATTAATCTAAAATTTGGTTAATGATAATAATTGTTTTAAATATATTAAAGAAAATAAATAGATATTATTTTTAATATCATACTAATTAAGTTATAAAATAAATGTAATTATCAGCATCACAATATTATTTATATTCATTCTTAATCACATGCATAAAATAATGTTAATTCTAAATTTCATAGTAAGTGTGATATGTGTGAACATGTCACCTTGTGAGTCAATGTGTAATGTTTGTGGATATGTGTATGGTGGTGTGCACCCTATGTTTGTTGTGTGCATGTATGCATGTGAGTGATTATGCCTCATTGGCAACGGATTGTGTGGGTGTGCGTCAGTGGTTATTCCCATGCCAATGATGAACCGTTTGGGGTCATATAAGCTCTCACCTTCAAGTGCCCGATCCTGTTAGTAGAGATTTTACATCTCCAAAATAAAAAGAACTTCTCTATATAAATTTTTTTCCATCTTAAACGTAATATTAACTTCAATACATTAAAATTATTTTTTAATAATATTTAAATAACATTTTTATTATCTTAAAAACATATAAATATACCATATTAATTAAATTATAACAAAATATATATATATATATATATATATATATATATATATATATATATATATATTATTTTCAATTAAAAATAAAATAAATATATATTTTTTAGTTAGTTGACTTTACAAATTTTTTCAAATATATATATATATATATATATATATTATATTTTGAAATATATATGGGCAAGTTTTAGAAGAAAAAATATATATGTTACTACATTAATTATTTACATTTAATTATTAAATCATAATAATAAAATAAAATAAATTTGAATATTTATTATTAGCTTTTTTTATTAAAATTTGAAATACATATAATGTATTTAAACAAATAGTTATTAAATATTATTTAAAAAATAAAATAAAATAAAAATATATTTAAAGATAATTTGGAAAAAAAATACAAATAAAAATAATATGTTATTATAGTAATCCAAACATTAAATAATTAATTAAATGAAAATATTAATGTAATATATGAAAATATTAACTTAGCATAAACATTAAATCATTCAATTAAATGAAAATACTAATAAATAAAATAAAAAATGAATATAAAAATAATGAAATAAAAATAACTTAGAAAAATAAAATAATAAAATTTTTGAGTCTGTGATATTGATGCGGGTATTCATGTGGAATATAGCTTATTTAAAAGGTGAAATTAAATCAACCTAGATCCATTTGTGGAATATAACTTATTTAAAAGGTGAAATTAAACCAACCTAGATCCATTTTATCTATAGAACTAATCCACCTTATCTCTAGAACTACTCTTAAAGAGGTTTTCAAATCTCTATTTAAAAATGAATCTCTGTTTAAAAATGAAATATTAAATCTAAATTGGTTGTATTAGTTTCTTATTTATTTATTTTTTCACTCATTTTACAATTGTAAAATCAATTGGTATAATCTCAACAAAATTATAAAATATATATTCAATAAAACATGTAAATATATACAACTTATTATAAAACACATTTAATTATTAGAACATAATCATAATAACATATAATAAAATAAAATAAAATTATATTTATATATATATATATATATATATATATAATTATTTTTAAATAAAATTTTAAATATTAATAATCTTATATTATTTTACTTAAAAATCATTATTATAAAACACAGTTTTAATATTAAAATATTCGTAAGTAAAATGTTTTAATAATCTATGAATAATATATAGTCTTGTAATTGAATAAAATTATAATAAAATATTTATTTTATTAAAATTTGAAATATATAAAATGTATATGGTTGACATTTTGAGTTAGCAAGTGTGTGGCTCATATTTAAGACCAAGGCAAATATGAGGGTGAGCTACTAAATCACATTTGTAATACCACTATCATCTTTTTCTCATCTAGATCTTTCTTCGGATATAAATTTCATCTCAACCAATTTAAGCTCATAGCACAGTATCTGAACTTTCACTCCTTTAAAGACCCACTTCATCATTTATATATCCACATGGAATCTCCTAGCCACGTATCTCCCCCACAAGAGTCCAAATTTGTTGGTTTCTTATTCTATTAGAGTTTTTCCATATTGGTGATTTCACAAGTTGTGCATTCTCCAAACCTTGAGCATTTTGATATGTCGATATACTAATGAATCAACTTAAAGATATGTTAGTATTCCCATAACCTTCTAATACGCTAATGTTACATACATCTAATTTTAATATAGAATTACTCCAAAATGGCCCATCAGAGATTGGACAGAAAATGTATAACTATAAATCCTCACAAAACATTCACCCCTTTAAAGGCCCACTTCATCATTTATATAGCCACGTGGAAAATCCTAGCCATGTATCTCCTCCACATCAGTCCAAGTTTGTTGGTTTCTTACTATATTAGTGTTTTTCCATTTTGATGATTTCACAAGTTGTACATTCTCCAAACTTTGAGCTTTTGATATGTCGATATACTGATGAATGCACTTAAATATATATGAATATGTGCATAACCTTCTAATACGCTAATTTTACATACATCAAATATTGATATAGCATTACTCCAAAATGGCTCATCGGAGATTTGACAAAAAATATATGACTATAAATCCTTACAAAACATTAATAAGTCAATAGGACTGAGGCCAACTGAAATTTTGAATATATATATATATATATATATATAACTGAAATTTTGAATATAATTAAATATTTAAAAATCATAATTATCAAATATAATTTTAATATTAAAATATTCATAAATAAAATGTTTTAGCAATTTATGAGTAATAGTCTTATAAAATTGTAATTGAATAAAATTATAATAAAATATTTATTTTATTAAAATTTGAAATATATAAAATGTATATGGTTGACATTTGGACTTGTCACTTGTGCCTCATATTGAAGACAAGGATGAGGGTGAGCCACTATATCGCATTCCTGATACCAGTATCATTTTTTTCTCATCTCGAGCTTTCCCACGATATAAATTTCATCTCAATTTAAGCTCTTGGCACACTCTCTAAAATTTCACCTGTTTAAAGTCCCACTTCATCATTTATATAGCCACGTGGAAACTTCTAGCCATCTATCTCCCACACATGGGTCCAAGTTTGTTGGTTTATTACTATATTAGATTTTTCCATAATGTTGATTTCACAAGTTGTGCATTCTCAAAACAATGAGGATTTTGATATGTCAATATATTGATGAATAAACTTAAAGGAATGTTAATATGCACATAACCTTATAATACGATAATGTTACATACATCGAATGTTGGTGTAGCATTACTCCAAAATGGCTCATAAGAGATTTGACAAAAAATGTATAACTGTAAATCCTCACAAAACATTAATAATTCAATAAGACTGAGACCACCTTGATACACCACCTCATAAGTGTCACCTAATCATAGCTTTCCACACGAAAATGTTTGAAAAATTTGACACATGGCATGTTTAACATTATATCAGGTTATTGTGGTAATAATGATTTACACGATACAATCATCGTGAAATTCTAATATGTTGATATGTCAATATGAAATTTTGGTATGCCATGTCAATCATGGATGAAAAATCACCACTTAACACATTGGATAAGATGACATGTCCCGTTCCCTGAGGAATTATTAATGTGTTCCATGTCACTCATATTTTCAAGGTTGGCATGTCAAAAATACCAAATCCAAGTGACACATGACATACACATGGAATCACCATGTCATAAAACCATGACATCACCCCTCAGTTCTCCTAGTACTTGATACTTTGGTTAGTCTAATGTCCCGAGGTTCAATATTTTTAGTGTCATTGCTTCATGCTCCTTGTTAATATATCAAATTCTTCCAACTGACACGTGTTTCATTAGGTCATGCCATACAAGGGTTTTTCATAATCATTCACTTCAATTTCCTCGAGGGCTTGATGTGTTTATATTTCGACTACCCCCTTATAACCATCTCCCGCACTTCGCTCTCATAGATCTATCTGACTAAGGGTAAGGATGGGGCTACCCAAGCCCAAAATTTCCAATACCCCACCATATCATGAGAGAATACCATCTTGAAATTTAAAAAAAGTTTCATTCTAAGGTGCTCATTCAAAAAATTATCTTAATAGCTTGAGTTATAGGGGTCAAACCATTAAATTTCTTTTTTTGGAAAAAAATAAGACTTAAACTAGAGATCCATGAACCACTTAAGTTCTTCCTTCAGATTTAATTTAGCTTAATATTTATTTCGTGAACTCTTCCATACTAAAAATTAGACGTTATTTTCTCTTAAATCTCACCTTCCTCATTATTGCTTCTACTCTGGCTTTTGGGTGACATCATTAACAAAACCTTTCAATCCTCACACCAAGAAGAATACTCCTTTGGCATATACAGGGCATCCTAAGATTTTTTATTCACCTAAAGCTTAATAATAATTAAGACTACCAACTTGTCAGTCCTTCTCCTTTGGAAACACACCATACATCACAAAATGTCATAAATGATTACAAATATGCATGTAAATGTAACATAGTCAAACACATCGAAGAATAACCAATGAATTCATGAAAATTAACCACATAATGATCTCATTTATCATGGATTAAAGGGTAGCATCTCACACAACATTCATATTTATAAAGGAATGTATTTCAATATTTAGGCCAATTATGTTAACTACTTAACACAGTAATCACGCATCATGCATATTCATTACAACCATACAACTCTCAACCAACCCTTGCAAACATACACAATGAATCCAAAATAATATTTAAATATGAATTATAGAGGAAAATTTACAATTCATTCACAATAAAGGAGTACACTTAAAATTGTAGGAAAAACTATACTAAAAATTTCTTACAACTAGCCACCCCAAACCATATTTGATGTTTAATGGATGCTTCACTTAGTGAATAAAAAAAAAAAAATTATCTAGTGTATAGAGTATGAATTAAAATTTATTTCATTGGATAGGAAATAGGGATTCCACTATGCAAGAACTAAGTTTGGGCTCATCAAACAACAAATATTGCCACTAATGGTCTTCACAACATAGAAGGAAATCCTTTCACACTTTATACAATCTCTAGGATTCTCTTTCTTCTAGTGCTTCATGTGGAGAAATACAACTAAATGGTTCAGTTGTTTTCAGTCTACCTTATTCAAAAAGAGGGATCTCTCTTTGTTATCCTTAAATAACACATTTCAATATTGGACTTTGTTTGTCTAGCTTCGAATCTCAGGTTTACAAGTCTTTGGCTTACAACCATTTTTCATTTACATCAAATCTTTTTTCTTTATCTAATGTCTCCAGTCACTATAATAATCCAAACTCAACAACCTAGAATCACAAAACTTACTTCCTTCTCCTCATGAGCACTACTTCAGGTATGAGAGGTTTATGGTCCCTTTCTCGGGTTTAAGAGTGAACAAGGAATTGATTGTAAGGCGCATAGCCCATGTTTGGGTAGTTTAGTGCCTCCTCTCCCCATTCTTCTCATAAGTTCTTATTATTTGGTAATGTTTGTGTGATTAATTAGCCACCAGGCTAGGTCTTTCTATTTCAAATATGTATTTACTTTCTATGTCGATACATGTAACAGCCAGGTAAAACAAAAAAAATGTCATTGAACACACTTGGAGAAATTAAAGCACTCTTGCAAAATGGAAATAAAAAATTGCAAGAATTAAAATTCACACTACAGGAATGAAACACACTCGGAAAGGAATAATCCACACTTCATAAGAACTTCAGAATAAATATAGTCAGACCATATACTATCAGCTAAATATGTAACAACAATTAAATAGCATAGAATTGATTAACATGTGTAGCAGCACAAAATAAATTTGAAAGAAGAAGTGTATCTATTCCACAATAAAATGTGTGAAACAATCATAAGAAATCCACACTAACACATAAAAAACAAATATCCTATTATAATTTCAATCCTTACTAAAGAGGAGGGCCCTTCCTCCCTAGCAAGGTGTAGGAGTAAGACAAAAACTGTTTAATAATTCAAAACAGAAATTGTTGTAACATCACTAGATATATGATTATATTAAAATAGTTGAAGAGTACAAGATCATAATGTCGGTATTATCTCTGTTGTCTATCCCTATCCCCTCATGAGACTAAGTTGTTTTTATAAAGTCTTTACAAAGCCCAAAAATTAGTGAAATGAATAAGTCATGAGAATCTGGCGATTCTCATGCTGATTAAGCTAATAGAAATAATAAAGAGATAAAAATTGTTACAAACTAATTTTATTAATGTTTTTTATGGTTACGCAACTCTTGTTTATATGAAACTGTAACTACTCAGATCTTCTTCACTATCCACATGGAAATACTTCATGCGACCCTTGACCGATGACTTTGAAAATGGTGACTCTAGTCTTGAAAATTCACATTGTAATGAAAAATTCCTAGTGTAATAGGAGAGAATAGAAAACCCAGGGTGTAACAGTGAGTAACAACAACTCACACCGTGTAGCAACAAGTAACAACAACATTTTTTCACCAATGGCTCTCAGTTATTATGAAAACACCTGAAATAAAAAATTCAAAATAACTCTTCCAAAGATACCCTAGTTAGTCATCCCAAAGAAAGAATTGTCTCGTTCAAGTCTTAGTAGAAAATAGCATTATAATACATCAAAGAAAAGGGTTTCTTTTTAATCAAAGGGAGTGACATTGTACTGGGGAAATTCCAGTTTTGATGAGGGGAATTTTCCAAACGGGGAAAAAGTATGCCTGAAATATCCTCAAATATTACACCCAACATCTCCCCCCAACTAAAGCCACTGCATGTCCTCATGCAGATTCTTCAGAATGTTTAGGGTCCTTATCCATTGTGAAACTGGCATGTAGTTTTTTAAAAGCATAGCGTCAAGAGTGTCTTAATCTTCTCTCTTGTACCCCTGGGTAGATATGAGTCGATGTGCCCATGAATGTTCATCTTGCTTGCTCAGGTGGAAGTAAGGCTAGTGTTTCTCAACTAGGATCTAAATCAGACAAAACTTGAATTTCATCCCTATCTAGAAATCTCCCATTATTTTGCCAATTTGTACATACTTAGGGACTCAAGTAAAAATTATTATAAAATTGGGGCACCCAAAGGGATCCTTTGCTTACAGTGTTGCATTGCAAGTTTCCCATCGTTTAATACTTCCAAATAATTCTTTACTTTTTAGTTGTTCAAAAATATTAAGAAAAAGCCAACAATACTTCTCCTATAGAGGTACAGTTGTTCTACCATTTCAGCTTTACTAGGAAATTTTTTTAATTTATGTCTCATAGCAGCGGTCATATCAGGTTTTGGTCTTATGTTCAGGGTTTCCATTTCTTAATTCATAATTAATGATTTTATGGCGAGGTGCCAATAAATTTGATTTCTCATGAAATATATAAAGGCCAATAAATGAAAATATCCAACAAAGGGGAAAATTTTTGTAGTAATTTGCAAACTAGCATGCTCACCAACTATATCACTTAGGAAGAGTTTGCATAAAAGACTCAGCTGAGAGAAATCACATGAGCGAAATAAATCAAGAAACATTCTAGTGGAAATGCTCCTCTAGGATATGTTTTCATGGATATATTTCAATTGGAAAAGATAAAATTTCTCCCATAAGAAGATTTAGTAGGATGGAGATGGCGGCCTACAACCTAAAAGATTTAGGGCTAACTCATACATTTTACCTTTCTCTTTAGTCGTGTCCTTGAACTCTTATTGTAGCATTTCTATTTGTTCTTCCTTTTCCATCTCAGCTTTCGTCGTTTCCCACTTTATCATCTCTTCCATCCGCAATTCATCGCCCCATTGATATTTAAGGGTATGCATATCCTTCCAATGTCCATCCAAAGAAATCACTCCCCTTTTAGGGAAAGTGCCATTTGCTTCCAATTTTCCAATTCCGATATCAACAAAAGTCTTTCTGAATGCCACCCTGTTTTAGGTTCTAGTGTTGTTTCATGTTCAACAAGAGAGGATTTAACGACATCTCATGCCTTGATTTTCTCTTCAGGTATTGGTTCTTGTGTTTCAGCAGCTTCACTGATAGGTTCTTGTGGAATAACTCTCGATTTTTCTTCCTTAGAAACCTTTGTCTCAACTGTTGGTTCTTGTGTAACAAAAAAATAATTGGTAGGTTCTTGTGTATTGGTTTCTAGGTTAAAATCCATGGGGTGCTTTGTTTCAACTGTCGGTTTTTGTGTATCAACAACATTGTCAATGGGTTCTTGTGTGTCAACCTACCATGGTTTTGTTTGCGCTTCTTCTGAGATCGTGTCTGCAATGAAAATTGTGTATATTTTTGTTGCAAAACCCTCACCACATGCTATACATAAAGGTCCATGTGTGTTTTTTTTATCCTGACTTATCAATAGCCTCAGTCAATGTATCAAGGCCCATAACCTTTGATTTATTTTTTCTACCTCCTAATTTCTGCTTTAATTCCTTATTTTCTACTTCTATTTTTTTAATTTTAGGCATAAAAGTTCAGGCTTCATCCTTAACTAATGAAGAAGTGTCTTCCTACCTAGGTTTTTCCTCTTCTCCTTTTTCTCTTCTTGCTTCCTCTTCTATTCCTTTTTCTTGCCTGGTTTCCTCTTAGATGGTGCCAATGGTTCTGGTTGAATATCAAAATTTACCCTTTTCTTTGGTTTTTTTTTGCACCCACAGGTTTATCAAGTGACCTATTATTAACTCTAATTACCAAATATTATACCTTCTTCTCAGTTGTATAATATTCCCCCAAGGCATCTATAGAACTTTCAGCTTATCTATGTCATGGGGTTTATATTCCTTCACCAATAAAATCTTCCCAATTTCTTCCCTTTTGCTCCAGATCTTCCATTACGATATGTTTTATGAGGTTGTGATTAGTAGTGTATCTCTTTGGATGTGAGGCTAACTTTACCGAGGCATAAATGTGTTTCAAATTTTCCAATAGAAAAATGGGGCAGATTAACCAGTTTCTCATGTTGAAGATGGCTCGACAATGGAAAATGATAGTTGAAAACTATTGTCGAGTGTTCCTCTCATGTAATTAACTTGATAATGAATAGGGAAACATCATTCCATGATTGAGGAAGGGAAAGGCGATCAATTCCTCTTCCATTCTTGACCAACTATTCTTCTCCCTGCAAAAATTCAACTTTAAGGGATGGATCACTAAATTTCCGATTGAACCACCTCTTCCCTTCAGGCCTAAGTGTTCTTACTCTGGAAATCACTTCCTCCGTAATATACAGTCTTATGCCTTTGACCTTTGTTTTATTCCTATTCATATTTTGAGAAAATTCTAATGTAACACTCTCATTCGACTCCCTGAGTTGCTTGAAAAACTCGAACCGTCTTGCTTCTCTAAAAATTTGATATGCTTTCAGGAATTTTTCCAAAGACTCAATGGAATTTGGTTCATACCTTAATACTTCTCCTCCCATCCTTTGCTTTACAGACCCTTGACTGATTTCTGCAAAAATCACTATGAACTTTCGTCTACTTTTCATCACAATTCTTAAAAAATATGTGCAATGAGGGTGAAGATCTACTTGAGGGTGGATATCAGGGCAATAGGAAAGGATATCAAGTTGGGAAAATGTGTGGCAGGGATTATCATTTCATCTTTAACTCAAATTTATGAAAATATGACTTGGATAATGTTCGAATTAATGAGATTATCAATGTTGAAAAGTTGTAATGATTAAGAAGTATTGTCACTTCAAATCATGTTATGTCACGAATCAAAAAAATATTCGTTCGCCACACCCAACTTAAATTCAAAGGTCATCCTCAGCCGTCAGAATGAAACAATGTATTAACTGCTATAATTGTTTAATAAATAAGAAAACAATATTATTTTTGAATGACTTACCAGGGGGTGATTTGATTCATACCAACGGTGGAGTGCTGGTGATGATGATTATTGAAGTGGAAGGTTGCAACTAGTTCCATGCTATAGTCATCTCCATTGGATCAGTAGTTACATATGTAACAAAAAAATAATTTCTCCATGATGATTGAATAAATTGCAGTTATTAAAACAATGTATTCATTTAATATGGTTGGTGAATAGAGTGAAAATACTCTGTTAGGGTTTCACGCTGATTTCTCCAATTGACAGCACAAATAGACTGCAGACCCTGCACCAACCATGTGTCTACATCGCAGATATCCTCACAATACCAATGGGTGAGTGCTCAAGTCGATGACAGCACCCTAGATGTGGCATGAAGGGTCATAGTCCTTCCGAGATGCAGTGAACTAAACTCCTTTTGTCGAGGGCTGCCCCACTAATGGACTAGGCGGATCTGATTCTGCTGCGAAAACCCCTGTAATGGGGGCACAATGGCAAGTGAAAGAAGTGTTGAGAAATTTTAGGGTTGTAAGTTAATACAATTCTCTTCATGACAAATACTTGTGATATTTCTTATGTTTCTTATTTTTTCTCTTAATTAATCTTTCATCAAGTCAATTATCAAAATGTACATAACACAAACTTTACACAGGGGTAATACTTTTATTGTGGGAAGGTAAATCCTTCCCTTACACTTCAAAATTCCTTTTCTATTCTGGAGCCCTTATTATTAATTTGCATCAATTTGCATTCATATTTGTCATTTCAGTATGACCGCAGTATACTTATCCCAATGCTATATTATATTAGATACATTTGATTATACCAATGCAATACTTCTTGCTATAGTGTCCGCAATGTATATTCATACTCTATCTCTATGGTAACTGCAAGGTATTCAAACTATAACAAAATCCACACTTTAATTGTGTGTTATCCATCTTATATGAGTCTGCACTATCTTTTTTAAATATCTACACTTGTCTCCTTATAGATATCTGACTGTATCATCTTAGAGATATCTGATGCTTATGAGTCATCCGCTGTCTCTATTTTTCTTCACCGAAAACTTGCTTCTCAAATGAACCACACACATGGTGTATATATAGTAACAATGTTACTGATGAAATAGGTAACCGCAATGTTACCTACTTTTTTTTGGTAGCATAAAAAGCACCCGATTTTGAAAAGTGGTGATGCAGAATCACCATTTTTTTTTTGTGCACATTTTTGACACTCTAATATTTTTATTTATAAAGTATGAATATTTGTTTTAAAATGTTAGTGATTTTCATGCTAATTTTTAAATGTATTGATGCAGCATCAACTTTTTTTTTTTAGAGCGGTGGTTTTCATGCTAATTTTGAAACGTATTGATGCTGCATCAACCTTTTTTTTTTAGAGTGGTGATTTTCATGTTGGTAATAAAACACAAAACTTAGATATATATATATATATAAACAATATAAAAAACCAATAAAAATGTTAAAAAAAAACAAAAATAGCTCGTAAAAATAAAAAATTTAAACAAAAATATTTGAAAATTATATCAAAGGAAATGACAAAATTTGAAAAAAAAAACACATAATTTAAAGAAAAAAAAAAAAAATTGACCCAAAAAATTTAAAAAAAAAAACATCAAAAATAATTTTTTCTAACTTATTAAAAAAAATCATATAATAAAAAATAAAAAATAAAAATATATATATATATATATATATATATATATATATATATATATATATATTCAAAAAAAAAAAAATTTAAAAAAAATTAGATTTAAAAAAATAAATAAATTTAAAAATTTAAATTAAAAATAATAATAATAATAAGAAAAAAATAAAAATTTTAAAATTAACAAAGAAAACAAATTAAAATAAAAAAAACAATTAAAATTGAAAAAGACAATTAAAAAACAAAAAAAAACTATCATTAAAAAACAAAAAAGAAAAGAAAAAAACCACGTGCAAATAATTAAAAAACAAATATACATAAATTTAATGTTTTTTTTTTAATGAAACAATTTATAGATTTTAAAAATGAAAAACTAAATAAACGAAAAAAATTTAAAAAAACAATTAAATTAAATTAAAATTTAAAAAATTTAATAAAAATTATTAACAAAAAAAAATAAAAAAATTAAACAAAAAAAATAATAAAATTAAATATATATATATATATATATATATATATATATATATATATATATATATATATATATATATAGAGAGAGAGAGAGAGAGAGAGAGAGAGAGAGAGATTAAATAAAATAAAAAATTAAACCTTTTTTTTATTTAATTTTTTTATTTAAAATAAATTTTTTTATATTTTTTTTGTTTTTTTTTTTTTTTTTGGTTAATAATTTTTATTAAATTTTGCTTCATTTTTTTATTTAATTGATTTTTTTTTCATAATTTTTCTTTATTATTAAGTTTTACATTTAGTTTTTTAATATAATTTTACAAAATTTAATAACTTTTGTATTTTTTTAAATTTATTTGGATTTAATATTGTTTTTTAAATGTTTTACTTTTTTATTATTTTTTTTTTTGTTAATTACATAAAATTTTTATATTTTTTTATTTCAATTAAAATTGTGTATTTAAAATTAGATTTTTTTTAATTAAAGTTAATTTTTTTAAATTAATTTGTTTTTATTTTTTTTTATTTAATATATATATATATATATATATATATATATATATATATTCAATTTTCCATTTTTAATTGATTTTTAAAGCTTTTAAAGTTTTTATTTTAACAAAGTTTTTTTTTTCTTCTTTTATATTTAAAATTTATTTTTTCTTTCAAAATTTATTTGTTTATTTTTTTTTTAACTGTAACGGATATGAGATTTTATTTATTTGAAAAAGATAGGGGGGGGGTCCTTGCCGAGGCAACCCCGATTACAAAGAAGACTTTCAACAAAATCTGCTTGTAGATTGCTCCATTTTCAAGGAGTTTCAAAGGAATTTTCGTCATTTATAACAAGCTGCCCTTTCATGAGAACGCATCCTTTATTCGCCATCTGGTCCGCCTCATCATTCAGGTTTCTGAGGATGTGATAGAACTTGTAAGATGTGAAATCTTGAAGAACTCTTTTCACCCTGCCCAAAATTTTGTTAAGACTAGTGTTGTTGAAGAGATCTTCCGAATTTAATTTTTTAATTATGATCTCAGAATCTCCGAACACTTGGAGATCTTTGACACCCTTATCTCTTGATATGAGGCAAGCTTTGAGAAGACCAAATAACTCTGCTTGGTTATTGGTTTTCTGGCCTAAACCCCAGCAAAAGCAATCTCTTGAACTCCCTGTCGGAGAGTAAATGACCCCACCAGCACCAGCAATTCCGGGGTTTCCTTTGGAGGCTCCGTCGAAGAAGATTGTGGTTAGATTTTTGGATAGCCACCAACTTATGAAAGAATCCTCAGGGTCTCTTTTACACCAATCTGGGTTTGCTGTTTGGGGAGGGAGAAGGGACTTTCGAGGAGAAGGCTCAAGGGATTGGAGCCATCTCCTTTCATCAGGCAGGAGTGTTGGATCTTCTTTATAAAACTGTTGTTGAGAAGCTTCCAAGAGAAAGGCTTTAGCTTTAGCTGCGACCTGGAGAGGGGAATGTCAAAATCCATTGAAGATCTGGTCATTACGGGCCAGCCAGAGCTGCCAGCAAACAAATTTGGGAATAGCTGTCCAAACTTTGAACCAGAAAGACTTGATGGGAATGTTGTGAGGGTAGTAGTTGGTCCAAGAGGCAAACAGATCAGCCACTGTACTTTGAGGAAGAGCGAAGGTCTAAAGATCCAAGAGAGTAAGATCCCATACTTTCTTAGCAAAAATACAATCCAGGAATAAATGTTGGGCAGTTTCAAGGCTGTTTCTGCATAGCTCACACCTGTGGGGCCCTGCAAAGTTCCTTTTCTCTAAATTGTCTCCTGTTAATAGTTTGTTATGAACCAGAGTCCAGAAAAAAAAATTCACTTTTGGGAAGGCTAGGTTGTCCCATACTCGTTTCCAGAAAGTCGGAGTGTGACTGCTGATCTTTGTATCCTGTAGAGCTTTGTAACCTGCTGCAGTGGAGTACTTTCCAGTCTGTCCCCAAGCCCAACTGTCTCTCATGAAATGATTTTCTGGAGAGGAGTCTTCCAACAGCTCAATGAGCAGAGTTTTTTGGGGCGTTAATCGGTTAGGGACGCCATGGAAGTCCCATCTGACCCAATCTCCACGGTGATCCCAGATAGAGAGATCGAATAAGGAATTGATACCAGCACGGATCAACCAATCTCTGAGATCCGAGATTTCCTCATTCGCCACCAGAGATTCGTGCCCCATGATACGATCATACCACAGATTGGTGCGCTTGCCATTGCCAGGCACTCTGTACAATGATTTTTTGAAGAAGGAACTGCTTTTGCAACAGAGATTCCAAGCCTGCGTGCTGTTGGCTGAGGGATCGAAAGGCATATTTCTGAATGATAGATTGTGAGCGTATTTGGTCAGCAAAGTAAAGCAGATCGGGTGATTGGGCTCGTGGGCCAATTTCCACAGAAGCTTTCCTCCCAACGCGAGGTTAATGAGGAAGGGATCGCGGATTTGAAGGCCACCCTCAGCTATCGGTCTTTTAATCAGATCCTAGTTGGCGAGATGCATTTTTCTTTCATTACCTTTTCCTCCCTGCCATAAAAAACCTCTTAACAGCTTCGATATCTGGTCCATGACGTTTCTGGGAGATAATAAGAAAGCAGCTTGGTAAATAGGGAGCGCAGACAGCAAGGACTTAATTAAAATGACTTTGCCTCCTTTGGTTAGCCAAAAGCCACCCCAGGCAGATATTTTTGCTTTGATTTTGCATATGATATCAGTCTAGAGCGACCTCCTGTTTGGTCCGTTTATAATGGGGAGTCCAAGATATTTGATTCGATCCCAATGGGCATGCCCTCTAAACCCAAGGATATTCGAGATGCTTATGAGCTCTTCTTGATCGATGTTCCAGCTGTAGATTTCACTCTTCCTCTCATTGACCAAAGCTCCTGAAACTCTACAGTAGCTTTTTAGGACTGAGCCGAAGGCTTTAGCAATTCTGATAGACGCCCCTCCGAGGAGCAGATAATCGTCAGCAAAGAGCACATGATTCAGAGGATCAACGCCTGCTGAAGGTTTCAAACCGAGAAGGGAGCCAGCAAATCTTTCCGCAGTGAGTTTTCTACTGAGGGAGTCGGCCAATAAGATATACAAGAAGGGAGAGAGAGGGCATCCCTGCCTGATGCCTCTCTGAGCTTGGAAGAAGCTTGAAGGGCGGCCATTGACAAGGGGGGCGATCCACGGATTGTCGATGCAGGCATTTATAAGCTGAACAAAGTGAGAAGAGAAGCCAAAGGAGAGGAGAACTTTTATGAGGAAAGATCGGTTAACTCTGTCAAACGCATTTGCCATATCTAATTTTATCAACATACCTTTTTCTTTTTCAAGCTTGCTGGAGTGAATGGTCTCTTGAACATTAATGACGTTATCGAGGATATGCCTACCCTCCACAAAACCTCCTTGAGGGCTGGAGATCAGCCTTTTGAGCAGAGGCTTGATCCTGTTTGCAAGAGGTTTGGCCAGAATTTTGTAAGATGCGTTACAAAGTGAGATAGGTCTGAACCTTGCAAAAGTTTCAGGATTGGATTCTTTGGGAATTAAGGCAAGATAAGTGGAGTTGGTTCCTCCACCAATCTTAGCTTTTTTCATGAACCCCTTTATCATTTTTTGGAGATCAGATTTAATGATATCCCAGCAAACTTTGTAGAAATGAATGGTGAATCCGTCTGGGCTCGAAGCCTTGTCCGATTCCATTGACCAGATAACCTTGATAATCTCCTCCTCAGTTACCTCGCGGGACAAAGCAGCATTATCTTCAGGTCGAATAAGATGTGGAATGTTAGAAAGAAAGTCTGATGTTTCCTCCTGGAATATCTGAGGATCCTCACTGCATAAATGCCTGAAATGGCTGTCAGCAGCAGCTTTGACTTGAGCGAAACCTTTGCTGACACAACCCTCTGTGGTTTTTATTTCAGAGATATGATTCTTGGACAGCCTTGCTCTGTATTGTCTATGGAAGAAGGAGGTGTTCCGATCACCTGCTTTTAGCCACAGACTTTTGGATTTCATTCTCCAATATTCTTCTTCTTTTTAGAAGGAGTGGTATGTTGCACATTGAGCCTTTGTTTCTTGTTCCAACAGGTCAAAAGTGACCTCATTGTTTTCCATGTCTGCTTGCAGATTCTCCAAGGTATGCACTGCTTCTTTTCTTAGGCTCGTTGGAGTGGGGACTGGTTTCCTAATCCAATCCTTTAGAGCATATTTAGTGGCCTTAAGTTTTTTCTCCCAAAAAAAACTTGAGGACCCTGAGAAAGATTTGGCCCAAGCTTCTTTCACTATATTAGAAAAGCCTTCTCTCTCAATCCATAAGGGGCTGAAACGGAATGGTAGAGGGCCAAGGTCTTCTTCATCTTCTAGGAGGAGCTGAATCGGCTTGTGATCGGAGGTAAGCTTGGGGAGGATTTTGGTCTTGATTATCTTATTGTTCATCATAAGAGAGCTTTGGACCAGAAATCTGTCCAGACGGGCAGAAATGTGGTCCGGCCCAGATCTGTTGTTGGACCAAGTGAAGAGTCCATGAACAGGATTGAAGTCTAGAAGATCCCAGAGCTACGAGAGCTCTTCCACAAAAGCCAGCATAGGGTCTCTGCTGCTGGAACCACCCCTCTTCTCTTTAGATTTCAAGACTATATTCAGATCTCCTACTATGATAATGTTGTTTGGATTATGTTGATCTAAAAAAGCTGAGAGAGAGTTCCAGCATTCTCGTTTTTCATTGTATGTGACAGGGACATAAAGATTAAACAGTGAGATGGTCAACTTACTTGCGCAATGTGTCAACTCAGTGAAGATCCAATGCTGAGTTTCATGGGATCTTTTTAACTGAAATGAATCTTCTGTCCAGAGAGTTGCCAGACCTCCGGAAGGTCCCTGTAAGCTTACAGCTTTTCCTGCACTTTTCTTCCATTTTGACATGCTGATATCAAGAAGAGCACGCCCTTCTATCTTCGTCTCTTGGAGCATGAGAATGTTTGAGGGTTCTATTTTTAGGAGGTCCATGACTGCTTCAGCTTTGGAGACGCTTCCCAATCCTTTGCAATTCCAAGAGGCGAGCTTCATAATTTACTTGAGGGGGGGGATAAGGCCTCCCTTAGTAGGCCTTGGTCTGGTATTTCTTCCGATGGAAATTTCTATAGTAGACTGGCTTCCTTGAACTTTGAGGTGTTCTGCCTCCTCTTCCCTTATTTCTTTGCGAGATTTCCTTCCTGCTCTTTTGGAAGGGCGCTCGAAAGTTTCATCCTCTGATGAGCCAGAACTTTCTGTTGATTTTTTTTTCTTTGTAACTTCAGCATATGAGGGGTTGGAAGGACTACCTTGTGAGGCGTCGACCTGTGTTGTTTCTTCTCCATCCTTAATAGGGGGAGAGACTGTTGTATGTTCCATATTTTCCTGGGTCAAGTTTGCAGGAGTGGTCTGGGCTTTTTCTGCTCCATTCAGGGAGGCTTCCTTTTCTTGATTAAGCTTGGAACTGCTTTGAGCTCCGGATGTGTTACCTTTGCCACTTCCTTTTTTTTGATGGGCGGTTTTTTGGACTAAAGTCCATTGGTCCTATTTTGCTTTGTCTGTCTGCTCGTCGACCTTTTTCTTGCAGTGCTTTGCGAAATGCCCGTGGCCATGACAATGTCTGCATTTGAAAGGGGGCTGTTCATAATCCAGTTCCTGGACATGAGTCCACCCAGCCACAGTGAGCTTGATAGCTTCAGCCAAACCCTCTTCGAGATCCACTTCCACACATATTCGGGCACATGAATACTGGTCTTTTCTTACTGCTTGGTCGATGTATTTTCCTAGAGCACTGCCGATGATCTGAAGAGTTTTTTGGTTCCAACAGTGAAGAGGCAGATGGGGAAGTCGCACCCAAACCGGGACAGCTGAAGGGGCTTCCTGGGTGGGATCAAAGTCTGGGGACCATTTGTTTAAATACAGGCCTTGAGGACCCATGAAGTAAGGCCCATTTCTGAAGATTAGACTTCGATCATCCTGGCTTTCGAAGACAAATACGAAGAAACCTTTGCCCACAAAATAGCTTTTAACCCCCTCCATGATCAAGGGGGACCAGTTTCTTTGAGTCCAATCCTCAACCGACTTGGGGGAGGGCCAAAGGCCCGTAAACTGGCCTATGAGGCCTCTCTCAGCTAGATTCAGGCCAGCTTTGCAAGTCTCAGCTTCAGGAAGGGCCACCGTGGGGATAGAGTCCAACTTCTTGACAAATTTTTGCTGACTAGCGGAGGGAGGGCGTTTCGGACCAGCGGCAAGCAAAGCCATGAACGCAGAAACCTCCAGAGGTGGGGTGTTGGGGGGGGCAGAGCCCCCACAGGACTCCATGAGGAGGGAGGGCGCAACAGAACTGGGAAAGAGCAGCAGCTAGGCCGCCCAGGAGGACCGAGGCCCCAAAAAAGCGTTGCACTTACACAGCATGCAGAAGAGAGCACAAAACAAAAAAAGAACACCGCGCAACCTTGGAGGAAGGCGGAACCCTCGGAGCAGAGGCCATAGGGCCGAGGCAGGCCAACCTGCAACCGCGAACACAGAGAACTAGCAGATTTGAAATTTCACGACCTAAAGAGCGCTCCCATATACTAAAATTTATTTGTTTATTCATTTATTTATTAAAATTTAATAATTTTGTTTTTAAATTGAATTTGTTATGTTAATATTAACTTCTTTTTTTAATTTAATAAAATCTGATATATATACATATTTAAATTAAGTTCATATATATATTTTATTTTTTATAATTTAAATTTAATTTATTTTTTATAGTTTATTTGTTTTTTTAATATATATTGTTTTAAATTTAATATTTTCATTGTATTTTATTTTTATTTTTTATTTTTAATTAATTTTTCATTTTTTTACTTTTAATTTGAATAATGCTTTTTATTTTTTATTTATTTTTTTAACTTTTAAATTTATTAAAATTTAATATATTTCCTTAATTTTTTTTTTTTTAATTTAATAAGCATTTTCTTTTTATTTTTTAAATTTAATTTCTATATTTTATTTTTTATAATTTCCTTTTTTTTAACTTTTTTTTTTTTAAATTTAATATTTTGTTTTTGTTTTTATTTTTATTTTTAATTTCTATATTTTTTAAATTTTAATCTTAATTTTTTTTTTCCCTTAAATTTTAGGTTTTTTTTAATGTTCGAATTAAAATTTTTATTTTGTTTTTATTTTTATCTTCATATATTTTTGAATTTTAAACTTTTAAATGTTCTTATTTTTTAAATTTACTTTTTTCTTAAATTTTAGGTTTTTTTTTAATGTTTGAATTTTAAAAATTAAAAAATGTTATTTCTATTTTTAAAAATGCCAAAAGTATGACACGATTTTTTTTTTTGTCATTCCAGCATCAACTTGTTTTGTTTTGAGGGTGTTTTTTCAATCCTTTTTTCAAGAAACAATTTTGTTTTTACCATAATTTTTTAAAATGTTGAAATTTGACCTTAAAAAAAAACGAAGTGCGTTCTGGAATACACACTTTTTGTTTTTGGGGTGTTTTTTCATGTTTTTTTTGTCTTTTCGGGCTAGAGTTCCCGTTTTGAGGTCAGGTTACCTATTTGATTGGTAACAATGTTTAGTGCTCTTGTCTAGACTTTAGGCCAACTTCGTAACTGAGAATTAGGCCGACATGTAGCTCCAAATTAGATAGAATTTCATCATCATATAATGCTTATCTTTAAACGAAGATTAGGGCTTTCATAAGCTATTCTTTCACTGATACTTTGACAAGGTCTTGGAGCACTAGATCCTATAGTAAAATCTTGCTTATGATCCCATGAAGCAAGTCCAAAATACATTTTATTATCTTTGTTTTCTACTTTCCATAAATCCATAATCAATATGAAGACCAACCTAGTTACATTTTCCAACACTCCCTCTTAACTGGGGAGGTATTCATATAGGTACATGGTCACTCTCAAACTGAAGAATCTCATAAGAAAAATTGGATTGGTAATCACATCTATATAGCATCATATCAACTAGCATTTTCCTAGTGCAAGGCCTTGACTAACAGCCCCATCTCTTCAACGAGACAATGGGCTTCAATGCTGGTGAGACACATGACTTATAGACACTTCGTCATTATCTCTCCAAGGTACATACTCCACCTGGGTGTTCCCAAAGTATGACCCTCTTCGACTATTCTTCTCTTGGGTAGCTAGCCCTCAAAGAATATCAATCCTCGACTACTCTTATATTGAATTCCCTAACACATTCTCAAAGGGTATCGAATGCCAGATGATTACCCAATCCTCCATTCTATCTTCCCAAGATCATAATGATGTTTCTGTCTCTCCCTCTCAACTAGGGAGGACCTATTCCATAATGGAATGTATGCATTCCTATACGAGGAATGTACTTAAGCTCATTCTTAGGAATTACCAAGTTTCTTCCAAGTAAGAAACTTATCATCAAGCTCCCTCTTAACCAGGGACCTCCAGCAACAAAAATGAGACACCCAGTTTCTCATGAAGAATTTTGGTCCTCAATGTCATGGATTTCGATATTGAGGAATCTCCAACTTTTAGCTTCATAGGGCACAGATCATCCATCACTTTCATCCTGAGTCATGTCGACTATCAGAAACTGATTCGTCAGACTTCATTATCTGGCCCACTATTATGCCATGTTGCTTTCCTTTAAATCATCTCCAAGGATCATGCATCCTTTCTTATGAATAGCAGCCCCGCACAAGTTCATTCAGATAAACATATACATATGAAATTTTAGCACAAAATTTACTTAGTGATGATATTTCACCATGAAATATTCCTGTGGGTATCGAAATCCTTCATACAGATTAACACATCTCCTAATGATATGTTTTATCAAGGGTCTTTTTACTAGACTTTTGTCAGAGTCTACATATCCTCCCAAGAGATTTCTTAGTCACATATTCTTATCTTCGGATGATAACTACCTCTTGACATGGTTTCATTTCATGATCTTCTTCCTCTCTTCACATTCCCATGGATTTACACCCTTTCTAGTTTCTCGTTCATATGCAACCACCTCAGGACATATTACGTTGATTTCATCTGTCTGTGCATTGAGAGATACTCCTCCAAATATCATACTTCAAAATACAGAAATTCATTACCTGCAACCATATTACATGACTTCACAACATCAAATGTTGGCATATAAATATATACATAACTCATACCCCTTTTCCCTTGAGTCATCCTGTAGTAATTTCTCGGGAATGAAGAGCTTCATTCTCTTGGCCTGCTTCATCTATATCACATCCCAGAATATGTTTCCATGATGACCATTGCTCTTGATGACTGCTTTCCAATAGTAATGTTATTAGAGCATTTTCCCCCATAGTTGATTTACCAGGAGATCCTTCCATGCTTCGATCCGGATGCTACATTGCTTCCTATCATATAACCAACAGAAATCAATTCCTTATTCCTTGAACTTCTTTTCTTCAGCTTCGTCCATTCTTTTCGATGATAAGGGCTTCCTTTCTTTATCCTATTGAGATTGTACCTTTAGGACCATTTTTCTTTTAATTTCCATAAATATTCCACATTTCCTCAACAAATGTTTGAGTCTTTTATCCTTCAAATTTTTTTTCCTTCATCTAGCATAAAGACCACAAGTTCAATGAGGTTATTTTCTTGTCTATTTATTACGTTTTCCATCTTATAATCTTTTCCTAATCTCACAATTGAGATCTTATGAAGATATCTGTTCATTCTTTGATACCTCAATTTTGTGCAAATGGGTCTAAGTGACATAACCTTATTTATTGCATAGAATAGTTCTTTCATCTTATCTTAGATTCTCTCGATGTCTCCAATCCTTCATAGGATTTTCATGACTTTACTTTCTTCGAGGACTGTGACTATCCTCCTCATGCAAGGATTCTTGGTAACCCAACCAACGTATAGATCTCCCTGCAAAAACAAAGTCATTTAACCAAATTTGATTATAGAATGAAAGATACTTAATAAGTGAAGATAAAGTCTTCAGCTTGATTCTTCGATGGCGGTGGAGAAAGGATGTGTTAGTGCTTTCTTTTTGGATGATCGTCCTCAAGGGTAAGGATTAGATCCTTATTGTAATGATGATAATGCCTTAGAATTACAACTCGCCTCATACCAAATATTGTTATCACACCATCCGCATTTACTGGATATAAACCTCATGATTTTGGATCCTTCATGACAAAGCTTCATGTTAGCCATCTATAAATTATGTTATACCAAATGATGGCTAAATATGTTCTTAAGCCTTTAAGAAGAAATCTTCATGGAAAACTGCTAGTTCTTGAAGCCTTCTTGGTGTCTTTTATCTTACAAATCATCTTCACTATTGTTTCCACAAGAAATCCTTCAAAGAAGCCCTGCTAATTCAAAATGAAAATTGCCTTCAAAGCCATAATTTCCACAATTTTCACCTCCATTTCATTCCCCCATTTTACCATTCTTATCCCTGTTTTTATTAGTCCATTTCCCTCTGAAAATAGCCCATTTTCCCTTTATCAACTCTTAATTTCCTCTCAAAATCCCCTTTTAAACCATTTAAACCATTTATTTGGTTAAAAAACCCCTTTTTACACTCTATCAGAACTCCTCAAAAAAGGCTAAAAACCCACTTATTGGCCTATTTTCCAACTTTTCATAAAAATAGGCCTGAAGCCCCTGCAGGCTTAAGCCCCCTAGCCCTTTTCTCATGTGACCCAACACCCGTAACCAAGCACTAAGCCCTATCGCATATCATAATATTTCGTTCCATCTTCCATTCTCTCCCCCCCGGCGATGAAATCCTGACCGTTGATCCATCAGATATGACAGCCATCACATCATCACACTTCAGCTTTTCCTCGCTCCCCTGTCTCCTCTCCCACCGATGGTCGATTCCTCGATTTGATCCTAGCTATTAATAGTCCACCAGATCCAACAACCCATGCTCCATCGGCCATTGCACTTCGCGTCATCCAAAGTTCCCAAACCATTTCTTCGTCGATGGCCAATCCTCTGATTGATTCCTAACCGTCGATCTCTCCCAGATCGGACGACCATCGCATCTCTCTATTGCATCGGCCATTGCACATCGCATCGACACTTCGTTGCTCGGAACATCGCATCTCTCCATCGCAATCGCTCCCTTCACATTTCCTTCTCCCGATCGTCTGGAACTACAATGTGCATGGCTATGATTCAATCTCAGTCGTCCATTCCCCCCATATCAACGGCGCAAGTTCACTACGGGGGCCTCTGACCAAAGTAGCTCGTACTCACCAGTCCCCCCACAGTTAAGCTCCACCATTGATCTTATCTCGATCCGACGACTAGTTTTTCCCCATTCACTACGGAGGCACCCCACAGACGAGATCCTTCGTACCCCCCAGTCCCCCCGCAGTTAATCTCCAGTGTTGATCTCTCAAATCTGACGGCTCCCATTGATCCTCACATTTCAACTCCACCCAACCAATTTTCACCCAACGCATATAACATTTCGCTACCCGACAAAAAAATGACATCACCGTCAGTCCCACCCGACCGCGCAGCTCCGTTTTTCGCCTTCACTCTACACCGTAGATCTGGAACCCCTAGATCGGGCGGCTCATAACTCGTTTCGCACCCAAAATGCCAAAACACCAAAACGAGCTATTTTCATGCAAAATAGGTGTTTTTGTGGGGGACGAGTGTTGGCACCTAAGTCGTATCGCGTTCATTTAGCCCATTACCACTTACCGCCCATGCCCCGTGTGAATACCACCTCCAGTATTCCCGAAAACCGCTTTTCCAGTTTTTTGCACCAAACCCAGTTTTGAACCCTGGTTTTCATGGTTTTGCGCCATAAGACCCTTTTCTGCTGCATCCACCATCTCCTCACAGCTCCTTCGCTTCCACCCGAGCCTCTGAAGTAGTTTAATCCCATATCACGCAGGTTTTTCTTAACAGTTTTTTGTTATATGTAGGTTTAATGGAGTTTAAAGATATTAAAGCCGTCCCATAGTAAATCTAGTTGTAGAGGCTGAGGATGATGATCCTCTGTGGCCAAATTCAATGCAGAAAGAGACATAAAGGGTTGAATAGTCAAGTTTTCACCAATTCGTCATGGGCATTGGTGACACAGTGAGCCCTCCAGCACAAGCTACCTATACACATCAATCAGATGAAGACCAAACAATGAAGATCAGAAAGGAGATTAAAGATAAAGGATTTAAGAAATAAGTTGAAGATTAAGAGCCTTAATCCACAGTTTCAAAGAATAAAGTAGTAAGACAGAATATCAAAGGCAAATCAAAGTTAAAGGCCTATAGACACGATTTATTGATTAACTTAAGAAGACTTAGGCTAGAACAGCCTCGAATACATCAACATAGGAGCAAGCCACCTGTAACCTGCTTTCCACCTACAAAGACACTTTGATAGTTATCACACTGACATAACATATTTTGACTATCAGAGAAATTATTTTAAGACATGGGAAAGCCTTAAAACCCACTCTTTTCACCTACTTTGTCCTTTGGACGTAAAGATAGAGTTATTAAAACAGAGAAGTAGTGCAACTCATTCCTACCTTATGCCCTGCGTGGTTTTCAAGGCTAGGAATGAATTTACTCTGTAATTAATAACACTTTGAACCCTAAAAATAGTTCCACCTCCTCATTCTCCTATAAATACTCTATGAGGAGCTCTTTGTTAGGGGTTGGTTGTTGGAATTCGAACTCTTTGCAGCTGTACATAGTCTAGCTGAAGATTAAGAAGAAATTGAAGTTTTGGAAGATTGATGATGTTTTGACATGTTTTGTTAATGAAAAGGCTCTATCATTGGATCCTTGAGCATGGTTTTTGGTGATGTATTCTAATTTGTTAATGTTTTTCCTGTTTTCCATTTTGTTTCATCATTTCTTGCTTGCAGTAGAGTAAAAATCTTAAGCTAAGAAATGTCTCCTAGAAGCACCTTAGGCCTGTTTACTCTTCACTGCCTTTATGTTTTCATCTATTGAAGGTTTCATTGAGTGGTTTGACTACTTTTCAACCCTTAATATTTTTTATTTCAGAAATAGTTTGAACATTTGGTCTCAAGAATGATTTATGGTTTTCCCTGCTTACTTGATGCCACTTGAAAACTGTTTCTGAAGTCTCCCTTTAAAGTACCATTGTTTACAGTCTGCTAGAGAGGTCTGTTTCTATCATACCCTCTGTTCTTGCTAAGATAATTTTTTTGAAGGTATTTATAATTGCAGTATTAGATGTCTAGGAGTTCCCTCTTCTATGAATGCAGTTATTTGTGAATCTTTAATGTTTTATTATCCTTGCAGGTGAAATATTTGGATGAAATAGAGCGTTCCTCGACTCCTAGATTTCCTTTGAAAATTTTGTCTTGGAATTATTATTTGATGAAGTGTGGTTTCTAGAATTTATGGTTAGCCCTATCTATGGAATGCCTCTTCATGTTCTGATATTGTTTTAATTCCCTTTGTTGAGAAGTACATATAATTAAGGATTCTTAATTTCCCTTAGTTTTGCTTCTCCTTCTAAATCGTTAATGTCCATTTCATTTCATCCACCAAACCCAAGATCCACTGGCCAAGTTGGATTTTCCCTTCGATATCCCATATCCATTGATTGAGCTTGTTATAAATTCTTCTTGACTCCATTGCCTAATGGCTCTGATACTTCCCGTTTCTATCTATTTTTCCCTGATCATTCATTTCCAACCAACCAAACCCAAACAAAAAATCTTGCACTTAATAACTAGCCTAAAATCAACCCTTAAAAGCAATCAAGTTATATCCTTATAAAAAATTAAGAGATCCCTCTCTAAGACTAGGAAGGCTAGATCTTAGAGCTCTAAAGACTAGTTTATATGTTTCCTTGTCATTTGGTTTTCCAATCAACCAAATCACAGGACACCAACATTTTTTCTATCACAGTGGGACCTCTGAGTCCATAGTTTCATAGCAAGCTCTTATAGACTCGTTAGTCCTTCATTAGACATAGAAACTCAGAAAACCCCAAAAAAATTCAGATTGGTTTCATAATAAACATTGGTGGTGGACCATAGAATATTTTACCTCCAAAAAAGAGCTAAAAATTTCCACCTAGCGACTCCACTAGCCTCCGGTAGGCCTATTACTTCACTAGTCCTTTTAAACTCCCCTAGTAATGCATTGAGCAAACCCAATCATGTTGTTCGTGGACAGTAAAGTTCAAATCTTCCACCTGGCGACTCCACAACCTCCAAAAGACCTAAAGACTCCACTGGAAGAAGACTTTGAACTGGTTGAAAAGTTACAGTGACCTCTCTTAACAAACATGGATCCAAGTATAGAGAGAGAAGCTAAACTAGATACATTATTGGACATAATGGAAAAAATGATGTACATACTTGATAAAATATTGGATAGACATGAGGCTGATACAGATATTGATTATCCAGAACAACCCATGCTTTCCCCTAATCAAACACAAACTCGACCACTACAAGATATTTACAACAAGAAAAATATGTATGATGAGCAAGATTACAAAGAGAACAATGAGGAATATTGTCAAGAAGGTATTAATTGCCTACCTATACCTTGTGTTTTACTGTTAAGAGAACTTCATGAGAAAGATGCAAGCATAAACAAGGAACAGTGCCCTGAGGAAAAAGTCAGCCATATTGAACTCACAAAATCTGAAATAGGAGAAGAGACAACACAACTAGAGTCTTTGCCTTTATGTTATTACTCATTTCATATTATTAAAGAAGAATGGCATCATGAAAATCTATTATAAACAACTCATGAATCCCATATTCAAATTGACTATCACAATGATCAAGAGGACTAGTTTGAGAGTGAAAAAGATAAGGAAATAGAAGAAAATCCTTAGGATCCAACTGAAAACACAAGTATTTATTCAACATACCTTCTAGGAGAGGCTCAAGAAGATATCTAGCCTCAAAATTAGTCAACAAACGAGTAAGAGGACTATTTTAATTTTGTCCAAAGAAAAATCAAAATTCCTCCTCTTTTGACAGAAGAAGAGATTGATCAAATATTAAACAAACAACGAGCCCTGAAAACTTCATTTGAACAAAACACTTCTTCTCATCTACCTACTGAAACTTGTTGTCTTGAACCCAAAAATAAACTTGTAGAACAGCTTAAATAAAAGCAAACTAATAAACCAATATGTTTTATTGGTGAGATTGTTTATACTAATGATTTTCCAATTTTTGATCAGTCTAATGATGATGATGAGCTTCAAGCAGAAACTAATCATGCAGGGCAACCAGCAGTTGATTGGTGTCATGAAATTCACTATCATTAGCTTGAAAAAAGAAATCAACCAATCCAATCCATCATAAATGGCTTTCACGTAATTAGGAGTCAACAATCTATCAGTTGTAATGATGAGGTTGAGAAGAAAGAGGAATTTCTTGAGCAGGATGAACATAAGGAGCCTTCTCCTAAAAGGGTTGAGGTAATAAAAGATACCCCTGCTCAAGAATATGATGATCTCTTCACAGAGTATAGTCCACTGAATCAGAGCATACTAGGACTACAAGAGGAAAATGTTGCGATATATGATGAGTCCTCTAGTTCAAATGATAATTAAGATGAGGAACAAGTTCTTTCTCAAAATAAGCTTAAGCTTGATCCAGTGGAGGAAAAAGTAAGCTTGGTTGAAACCTATCTTCCAAATATTCATAAACAGGCATTATTTCAAGATCCCTATGCTCATTTCTTCAAGATATTTGAAGAGGGGATAAAGGTTGTTAGGAGCAGTGTATTACCAAAGGCAAGAAGATTTTTTAGCACTGCTGCTATAGAACAAGTGAAATGGGAGTGGCCCTGTTTGTCCAGCATGCTCAAGGAGATGAGAAAAGACCAATCATGGAACCATTTATTTGATTGGCTATATTGGAAAAGAGATTTCATCAGCTAAATATGTAAATTTTCTAAGTTAGATTAGGTTAGATAGGAAAGAAAATACGCTCAGCCTGTGAGCATTTAGTTAGTTTTTGTTTTTTGCTTTGAAAGAAGAAGAAAAAATACAAAAAAATAGAAAAAGAGAAAAGAGGGCAGATATAAAAGAAGAAAGATACAACCCCATACCAAAAAATAAAGTGTGTAAGCTTAAATTCCACTACTAAAAGAAAAGACTGCTATTTAGTCATACAGCCTAATCATGACTAGATAGATTTCAATTTACTGCTGATAGGGTAGCGAAGAAGATTTGCCAAACTGTTTAATCTTGGCTTATCAGTATAATAGATTAGGATAGAAGAAAAATGGTTCAAACATGCTCAAAATCTGAACTGAGAATCAAAAGAAAAGATGGCTCTAACATGATAAAAACTTGAGCCAAAGAAAGAAAGAAAGGTTGGTTCTAATATGCTGAAAACTTGAACCAGGAAAAGAAGAAGAGGACAACTCAAAAAGATAAAAATCAGAGCTGAAAAGGAAGGGAAGGATACTTACTATTCTCAGATCTTAAGACTTTATAGTTTTTTTTTAATTTTCTGCAAATAAAAGTCTATGCGCAGATGGTTTCTTATGCCATAGACACTACAACAAATCAGACTATTTAATCCTGGTTTGTCTGTGTTTAAATTTCTGTTTTAGAATATAGATAATGCAGATCTGTCAAACAGCTTAATCTTGACAGATAGTAGATTAGGTAGAGAAGTTTTTGAGTCCAACTATTTAATCTGGACTCTTGGAAGAAATAAGGGTAGCATTATATAGTTTTATCTTTCTGTTTTCAAAAAATAATATGTAAAGAGATGCCAGTCCAAGTGCACTCAAGAGAAGAAAAAATGCTAGGACAAGTAGTTTTGGGTAGGTATAGGTACTATCTTGAAGATTTTGCATGCTGCAGATCATTGAAGAATTTTCAAAAATGAAAATAAATTCAGCAAGAAAACAAAGAAATTATGCCCAATGGATGAGACACTAGTCTGCTAAAAGCTAGAGATTGATAAACTGAGGTTCTGGACACCTAAAAGGACAGTTGTCCTCCCCAAGTGGAGCCACTTTTAACCATCTATAAAATTTTTTATACCAAATGATGGCTAAATATGTTCTTAGGCCTTCAAGAAGCAATCTTCATGGAAAACTGCTAGTTCTTGAAGCCTTCTTGGTGTCTTTTATCTTACAAATCATCTTCACTATTGTTTCAACAAGAAATCCTTCAAAGAAGCCTTGCTGATTCAAAAATAAAACTGCCTTCAAAGCCATAATTTCCACCATTTTCACATCCATTTCATTCCCCCATTTTACCATTCTTATCCCTGTTTTTATCAGTCCATTTCCCTCTGTAAATAACCCATTTTTCCTTTATCAACTCTTCATTTCCTTTCAAAATCCCCTTTCATACCATTTAAACCCTTTATTTTGTTAAAAAAACCCCTTTTTACACTCTATTGGAACTCCTCAAAAAAGGCTAGAAACCTACTTATTGGCCTATTTTTTGACTTTTCATAAAATAGGCCTTAAGCCCCTGCAGGCTTAAGCCCCCCAGCCTTTTTCTCATGTGACCCAACACCTGCAACCAAGCGCTAAGCCCTATCGCATATCGCAATCTTCCATTCTGTCTTTAACTGACTGTTGATCCATCAGATCTGATGGCCATCGCATCATCGCACTTCGGCTTTTCCTCACTCCCCTATCTCCTCTCCCGCCGATGGCCGATTCCCCGATTTGATCCCAATTGTTAATCGTCCACCAAATCCAACGGCCCACGCTCCATCGGCCTTCGCACTTTGCATCATCCAAAGTTTCCAAACCCTTTCTCCACCGATGACCGATCCTCCGATGGATTCCTAATCGTCGATATCTCCCAGATCAGACAGCCATCGTATTTCTTTATCGCATCAGCCATCGCACATCGCATCGGCACTTCGCTACTTGGCACATCGCTTCGCTCCATCATAATCGCTCCCTTCAAATTTCCTCCTCTCGACCATCTGGACTTCTGATGTGTGCGGCTTCGATTCAATCTCAGTGTCCATTCCCCTTCAACAGCACAAGTTCACTATGGGGGCCTCCGACCAAAGTAGACCATACTCCCCAGTCCCCCCACAGTTAATCTCCACCGTTTATATTATCCCAATCCGACGGCCAGTTTTTCCCCATTCACTGCAAAGGCACCCTGCCGATGAGATCCTCCATAACCCCCAGTCCCCTCGCAGTTAGTCTCCACCGTTGATCTCTCAGATCTGACGGCTCTCATTGATCCTCACATTTCAACTCCACCCAACCAATTTTCACCCTGCGCATATAAAATTTCGCTACCCGACAAAAGAAATGATGTCACCACCATTCCCACTCGACCGCATAGCTCCTTCTGTCGCCTTCACTCTGCACCATAGATCTGGAACCCCGGAATCGGACGGCTCATAACTCGTTTCGCACCCAAAATGCCAAAAGACCAAAATGAGATATTTACACGCGAAATAGGTGGCTTTGTGGGGGACGCATGTCGACACCTAAGCCGTATCACGTTCATTTATCCCATTACCACTTACCGCCCATGCCCCGCGCGAATACCACCTCCGGTATTCCCAAAAACTGCTTTTTCAATTTTTCGCGCCAAACTCAGTTTTGAACCCTGGTTTTCATGGTTTTGTGCCATAAGACCCTTTTCTGTTGCATCCACCGCCTCCTCACAGCTCCTCTACTTCCACCCGAGCCTCTGAAGTAGTTTAATCCTGTATAACGCAGGTTTTCTTAATATTTTATTGTTATGTGTAGGTTTAATGGCATTTAAAGATATTAAAGTCGTCCCATAGCAAATCTAGTTGGAAAGGTCGAGGATGACGATCCTCTGTGGCCAAATTCAATGCAGAAAGGGACATAAAGGGCTGAATAGTCAAGTTTTCACCAATGCATCATGGGCATTGGTGACACAATGAACCTTCCAGCGCAAGCCACCTGTACATAGCAGTCAGATGAAGACCAAAAAATGAAGACCAGAAAGGAGATTAAAGATAAAGGATTTAAGCAATAAGTTGAAGATTAAGAGCCTTAATCCACAGTTTCAAAGAATAAAGTAGTAAGACAGAATATCAAAGGAAAATCAGAGTTAAAGGCCTATAGACACCATTTATTGATTAGCTCAAGAAGACTTAGGCCAGAACAACCTCGAATACATCAACACGGGAGCAGTTAATTCATTGAAATATCTGAAGCCACCTATAGCCTGCTTTCCACCTACAAAGACACTTTGACAGTCATCACACTGACATAACATCTTTTGACTATCAGATTAGTTATTTTAAGACATGGGAAAGCCTTAAAACCCACTCTTTTCACCTACTTTGTCCTCATGAAGTAAAGACAGAGTTATTAAAATAGAGAAGTAGTGCAACCAATTCCTACCTTATGCCCTGCATGGTTTTCAAGGCTAGGAATGCATTTACTCTGTAATTAATAACAGTTTGAACCCTAAAAATAGTTCCACCTCCTCATTCTCCTATAAATACTCTATGAGGAGCTCCTTGTTAGGGGTTGGTTGCTCGCATTCGAACTCTTTGCAGTTGTACATAGTCTAGCTAAAGATTAAGAAGAAATTAAAGTTTTGGAAGATTGATGATGTTTTGACATGTTTTGTTAATGAGAAGGCTCTATCATTGGATCCCTAAGCATGGCTATTGGTGATGTATTCTAATCTGTTAATTTTTTTCCTATTTTCCATTCTGTTTCATCATTTCTTTCTTGCAGTAGAGTAAAAATCTTAGGCTATGAAATGTCTCCTAGAAGCACCTTAGGCATGTTTACTCTTCACTGCCTTTATGTTTTCATATGTTGAAGGTTTCATTGAGTGGTTTGACTACTTTTCAACCCTTAAGCTTGTTTATTTCAGAAATATTTTGAACATTTTGTCTCAAGAATGATTTATGGTTTCCCATGCTTACTTGCTGCCACTTGAAAATTGTTTTTGAAGTCTCCCTTTAAATACCATTGTTTACAGTCTACTAGAGAGGTCTGTTTTGACCATACCCTCTGTTCTTGCTGAGATAATTTTTTTGAAGGTCTTTATAATTGTAGTCTTATATGTCTAGGAGTTCCCTTTTCTATGAATGCAGTTATTTGTGAACCTTGAATGTTTTCTTATCCTTGAAGGTGAAATCTTTGGATGAAATAGAGTGTTCCTCGACTCCTAGATTTCCTTTGAAAATTTTGTCTTGGAATTATTATTTGCTTAAGTGTGGTTTCTAGAATTTATGGTTAGCCCTATCTATGGAATGCCTCTTCATGTTCTAATAATGTTTTAAGTACATTTGTTGAGGATTATATATAATTAAGGATTCTTAATTTCCCTTAGTTTCGCTTCTCCTTCTGAATCCTTAATTTCCATTTCATTTCATCCACAAAACCCAAGATCCACTGGCGAAGTTAGGTTTTCCCTTTGATATCCCATATCCATTGATTGAGCTTGTTATAACTTCTTCTTGACTCCATTGCCCAATGGCTCCGATACTTCCCCTTTTTATCTATGTTTCCTAGATCATTCATGTCCAACCAACCAAACCCAAACAAGCAAACTTGCACTTAATAACTAGCCTAAAATCAACCCTTAAAAGAAATCAAGATATATCCTTACAAACAATTGAGAGATCCCTCTCTGAGACTAGGAAGGCTAGATCCTAGAGCTCTAAAGATTGGTTTATATGTTTCCTTTTTATTTGGTTTTCCAGTCAGCTAAATCATAGGACACCAACACTTAAGATATCCTTAGAATGGTATATTGTAGCATATTGGATTGATTTGTTATGCTCAAAATTGCATTAGACCTTCTTATATATTGAATCTATTATAGCTCCATTTCAGTGAATTCCCAAGCTCGGCCTTCTTTTCTTTCTTTGAAGTTTCAACCTAATTGTTATAGAGGCTGCCTAAAATTGATTGATATCAATACATTATTGTTACCCATGCAATCACATCTCTGTATATATTATTGTTATGTATCAATCTCGCTTCACATGTGAATCATAATGTATTCCATAGCTAGTAAGGAGCTCGTATCAATAGTAGCCCAGATTTCGTATTACGTCTAGTTAGTCATCCAAAACATGCATGAAGATTTTAGAAGCTCCTTTGAATGATTTAGAGATGTGCCAATAATTATAGTCAAATATCTTCAATCTAGCTTTTCCCTTCTTCTCCTTTACCTCAGCTCTGATACCATGTTGAGAAATTTTAGGGCTGTAGGTTAATACAATTATCTTCATGATAATTACTTGTGAGCTTTCTTATGTTGCTTATGTTTTTCTCTTAATTAATATTTCATCAAATCAATTATCAAAATGTACAGAACACAAACTTTAGACAGGGGTAATAATTTTATTGTGCGAAGGTAAATCACAGATTTACCTTCCTTCCCTTAAACTTCAAAATTCCTTTTCTATTATGGATCCCTTCTTATTAATTCGCATCAATTTGCATTCATATTTGTCATTGCAGTATGACCGCAGTTTAATTATCCCAATGATGTATTATATTAGATACATTTTATTATACCAATGCGATACTTCTTGCTGTAGTGTCTGCAATGTATCTTCATACTCTGTCTCTGTGGTAACCACAAGGTCTTCAAACTTTAACAAAATCCACACTTTAATTGTGTGGTATCCATCTTATATGAGTATGCATCATCTTCTTTAAATATTTTCACTTGTCTCCTTATAGATATCCAACTATATCATCTCAGAGATATTCGATGCTTATGAGTCATTTGTTGTCTCTGTTTTTCTTCACCAAAAACTTTCTTCTCAAATGAACCAGATATGTGGTGTATATATAATGCTCTTCTCCATACTTTAGGTCGACTTCTTAACTGAGAATTAGGCCGACATGTAGCTTCAAATTAGGTCAAATTTCATCATCATATAATGCTTATATTTCAACGTAGATTAGGGATTTCATAAGCTATTCTTTCACAGATACTTTGACAAGGTCTTGGAGCACTAGATCCTATAATAAACTCTTGCCTATGATCGCATGAAGCAAGTCCAAAATACATTTTATTATCTTTGTTTTCTACTTTCCATAAATCCATAATCAATATGAAGACTGACACAGTTACTTTTTCCAACAAGAAGGACGTAGTCGTTGCTTGCCAAAATACGTCATCAATCCCAAATTTTTCATTCCAAATAAACAATTGGAAAAGGTGTGACAATATATGAAATAACATGCCATGATCTGCAAATTTTTAGGGATCTAGCCCAAAGAGAAAGATGTGTTGTTCTATATCTAGCACAAATGGGCTCCATGAGGGAAATTTGAACTTTGAATCCATGCTAAGGATTTTTGCACTGTCATATTTGAATATATGGAAGATTGGAAGAAAATATTCGAGAACGGGCCTTACTTCATGGCCAATGTGGGTATTTTTCTCTGATATTGGGAAGAATACTACAACCTAGAGAAGGAGGAATTCACAACTGCACCATTTTGGGTTCGGCTATACTCATTACCAGATGACTTATGGGAACGAGGCATTCCAGAAGGTATCGAGAACTCTATAGGAGAATTTTTCAAAACGTTCGAGATCACTAAGTGTTGGCATCATGCAGCATATGGTAGGATTTATGTTCATATGAACATATCCCAACCCCTGCCTGAATCCATAGATCTGATCTATCATGATACCACCTAGATTCAACCACTTGATTATGATCATTTCTCGTTCAAATTTTGGCATTTCCACGAGTATGGCCACCTATTTAGAGACTTCCCACTAACCCTTGTAGAAGAAGCTAGGGCTGCAACACAATCTTGGGATGACAAGGGTTTCCAACTTGTGTATGGGATATGCACACAGCCCAACCGACCCAAGCCAAAAAACCTACCAACCCGGGTTGGGAGTCAGGTTTCCTCCTACCTAAAGCCTGCCTAGCCACAACAGACATCAACTCCGATGAATCCATTTGGATCTAACAATTTCTTTGCGGACTTGGCAGTGGAAGATATAGTCTTATTTTCAACCCAACATATGCCATCATCATATAAGGAGATACCCCAATCTATGGATATATACAAGCTTCTCACCATCCCAGGCGAAAATATGGCTACCAAGAGAAAAATTCCTAAACACACTCAAGAAGATCGACAGGTACAAGAAGTGTTGATAAATACAAGAAAGATACTGGAAGTAGAAGAGAAACATAATAGTTTAGGAGCTAAGGAGAAAAATATGCTAGAAATTTTCAAAACCTAGAGCAAGGTGGACATCAAAGAAATCCTAGGTAACTAACTATCCCACTTTGGACATCTTTTTACTCAATAGTCATCCAGATCTCGCCACGTACACCCCGATATACAAAGCATGTACAAGGAGAGAAATGTTCTGAGCATCGCTCTCCTAGACCCATGGGGATCCAAAAAAAGTAGAAAGGGAAGGAAATCCACCAAATAACTTATTCAAAAAGTTGGAGAATTACTATTGAATTTAGCACAAATGGGACAATTGAAAGATTACTTTCCCAGATCCATCTAGCCTCCTCATTGAATATCACATCATGGAATATAAGGGAATTTAGCAGCCCAGGGAAGATTCATTCCATTAAAGAGAGAATAGAAATATATATACCTGAGATAGTTCTACTACAAGAAACTAAGATGTCAGATGAAAAATTCAAGGAACATATGCAGCATTGTTCGCAAAATAGCCAGGCTATGATTGTAGAAGTAATAGGGGTTGCAGGTGATGTAGAAATTCCTTGGGACCCTTATAAAGCTATAATGGTAGATTGGGTGGGCACAAGATTTACCCTATTGACCTCTTTCCAACTAATAAGCGAGCAAATATGGAAGAGCTTGACCATAGTATACATCCCTCAAACGCTGTGGGACAAGTCCTTGTTCCTAGCCCACCTTCAAAGCCTAAGTAGGTCTTAGGCTAAGGAAGACTAGATCCTGGGAGGAGACTACAATATGATCTGAAACCTTGAGGTGAAGAGAGGTGGTGTTAGATGAATAGACACGCCTTCGTAAGCCTTTAATGATACCATTGAAGATCTACATTTGGTGGATGTTATCCCCCATCAATACTTACACACATGGAATAATCGTAGAGGGGGTCTGAAGCAAATAGCCTACGGAATGGACCATTTCTTGTTCTCAGAGCATATTCTAATGCAAGATCCTAAGCTCTCCACTGAGATCCTAACATCCACCAAATCATATCATTGGCCCATTAGCATAGATATGAATTCCTCCATCACCCCGCAAAGAAGGCCCTTCATATTTGAGATCTTTTGGCTCCAACATCCAAGCTTCTTGGAGAATTTAGAAACCTGGTGGACCTCCTTAGGCTCCTTGCCAAGTATTAAAATGTAATCCTTTTAGAAGAATCTGCATACCCTTAAAGCCCAAATAAAAGTCTAGAATTGGGAAGAATTTGGCAATATCTTCAAGGAAGAATGAAAACTAGATGCTCGGTTGGAAGAAGTAGAGAGTTGCATCATCCAGGATGTCTGCTCGAGGGAACTAGTGGAAGCGGAAGAACACTTATCCAAGGACCTTAAATAAAGTGAACATTAGGAAGAAACTTTATGGAATTATAAATCTTATGTGCAATGTGTTAGCACTGTTCTTTGCTAAGTCATGAGTCCATTCCATAGTTTTGTTTTTAGGATTAAAGTTCAAGAAATTTTCAAAAGTAAAAAAAAAAGGGCGCCACCAGAATTTCCGGAAGCACAAGTTTTTTAAGGACTTTCAGACAATCTGTTATTTCCCATTTCTGAGTTTTTATTTTTATTTTCCGATGCTACTGTAATTTCTAGAAGCATACTTTGTTTTTAAAATAAAACGAAAAAGCGCATATGCTTTAGTTATTCCACATGTCGTAGAGTTAATACGCGTCAAATCTTATTTAAATCCTTAGGATCTAATGATAGGTGTCATATTATAATCAGTTAGCTAAGGTCAAGTCATTATATACGTTGAGTCACATGTGTCATCCATAGTTAATGACTAAATCGTTGCCCCTCATACCTGTCTAGGCCAAGTCAATTATCCATACGTTAAGGAACATGTTTTTTTTTAATTTGAGGGATCGTGGTGATCATACCACACACCATAACCATTCCATTGGCTACACACCAGTGCTACCCAAAATTTTGGCCAATAAAAAACATAGTTTGCAGAGGTGACTACAAGTCATAAAAACACTTGCCATTAGTGATCTAGAGCTCCCATACGGAAAATGCAACCAACTGAAGGTGTTGATGGTGTGTCACATGGTGCACATCATGATCATGAATATTTTAATGATGGAGGGTGATTTTCATGGGCCGGTGAACCAAGATTTAGTTTTAAACCCACCTAAAAAACATGAATGTTGTCATTTGAAGTTTGATATGCTGGATTCAAACTTGCTGAGAGTTACAGATGGAGAAGAAGTCTGGATTTCAGAAAAGATTCCAGCGAAGAATACAGGCCACACCTGTAAGGTAAAATCTTTCTATTTTGCCACCTGTCATTTACAGGAGACATAGTCATTTATTTTTCTGAATATGACTAAAATAGGTGGTAAGATAAATCGAATAGAGCCATCTAGCATAGATTTGGTTGATGCTAATCAAAGGGTAAGAACTATTTTTATGCATTCAGGATGGTATCCTCTTTGCACCAGGTTGGGAATCTCATATTCAGGGGTTGCTCAAGATTTTTCTAACTCTTTTAATGGAAATGAAGCTACAGTTTATAGCCTCACTTTTCAGGTTTCTGAAGACTCCATTTCAGAAGCCTTTAACCTTCCAAAAGAGGGAGAAAGGTGGTTCAAGGGACAAGTTATCATAGGAGGTGATCTCAACAGCTTCCTCAAGGATTCTCACAGAGATCAAAAATGAGAAAAAGGAATCCCAAGAAGCTACCTTAAGAATAATTGGGTAGAGGAAATTAAGCTTATCAAGATATACCTCACATGTGAAAGGAGGTATATAGTGGTATTCCTCTATCACATGAGGTTTCTTTTTCATATTGCAAGGATGAAGACATTTAATCTGCCACTTTTCTTATTGAAAATTCTTACCAAGATTTAAAAAAGGGTTTAGACCCATAATGATGTTTCTGAGTACATCTTGTACCATCAATCTTTGATCATATTTCTGTTTGAAGAAGAGTTGGGAAAGAGAAACTGGGTTGGGGACCATTTTATATTCTATAAGGCAGAACAACTTGCACCTACACCTCTAGTTCCACATTCAATCCCTTATCTTGAAAAGAGAAGAAAAAAATAAAGGTACAGAAAGAAAACATTCATAAGAAGGCCAAAGGGAAGAAAGAGAATATTTTTGCAGACAAAATTGAAAGAAAGGTGGAAAAAGGACAAAGCTCCTGAGCAAGCAAGCACAAGTCCATGAAGATATTACCCCCTATTCCTTCATTTCCAAATTTATACGCTAGATCGAGAATAGGAAGGTCTGCAACAACAGATAGCTCAAAATCATACGTGCTACCAAAATTTCTGGAAGCACCTATTCAGAAAAAAATTGCAGAAGGAGTATCAACCTTCACCATGAGATGAAGAACTCCTTAATGATCTTGGATATGAAATCGGTAGCAAAAAGAAGAAGGAATAAGTTAAACCTATTTCTAGCACAAGAAAGAGGCACACAAGAGAGAGAAATAAGTTTAGGCTTAAATCCGAGGCTCTACTCAAGCAAATCTTAATGGAAGAAATCGTTTATGTTGAAGGGAAACTTGAAGGTTAAAAGACAGAGAAAACATAAAAATCCATGAATAAAAGCAAGAATCGAACCCCTTCAGAACATCACTCAGAGCCCTCAAAAATAATAAAAACACAAAAGGGTTATAAGGAGGACAAAGAACCTATCAAGGAGGGAACGACAAGAGAAACCATATCCAAAACATCAGTTGCTGACAGAAAAACTGATTTAGAGAAACTAACTGAAGTTTCAACACACTTAGAGGAAAGGTAAAAACGTTTTTGGTAGTCATCCCTTTTTGCTTATCAATTACAAATTTTGAACAGCAGCCATTCAATCTTAATTTTTGAAGTTGACCGAAATCAAGAATAATATTCTAGCCATTTGGGAGACAATAGTTGATCGAGAAATGGTTCTCACCGCACTTGGAGGTCTCTCCTATGAATGACATGTATTCATTACTACCATTCTCAATAACAATTTAATTCCTTATTTGTATGAAGTATTTTCAAGATACACTAAAGAGGAAACAAGAATGATGGAATATTAAAATGAAGGTAATGTTGCCTTCACCGCTTGTGCTAAGAAGAAGAAGAATAGTGGTCCAAGAAACCATGGAAGAGTAGGGGCCCAAGGCAAGAAAGGAAGATGTTACACATGTAACAAGACCGACTACTATGCTAGAGAATTCCCTAATAATAATGATTCTCTCGAGTATGATGACAACAACAACAACAGGAAGAATGGAAATCAAAGGAACAACATGTTCAAAGGGAAGAGGAAGGCTCCCTCTCGTTGCAATGGAAATGGGAAACCTTTGAAAAGGTCAATAAATTCCATGTATGAGGAATCAAATGTTGTTTATGATAAAAGAAATGAATTCATTCTTGTATCTACCCTCTCCACTACATCTCCACCCGACACTATGGATGTTTGGTTGATTGATAGTGGTGCCTCAAGGCACCTCACTGGTTTAAGAAAGCACTTTATGATTTGGTTGAGAAGGATACTAATCTAAAAATTATCCTTGGAGATAATTCCACCTATCCTGTGAAAGGGACTGGGACTGTGACCCTCCATTTATCTCAAGGTCAAGTCCTCCTCTTGGAAGATTTACTATATGTACTTGATTTGAAGTAGAACCATGTGTCTATTTCGGCCATGGAAGACAAAGCTTTCAATGTGGCATTCATTGATGGGAAGGTACACATATGGAATAAGAGTTTTAAGGAAGCTATCATGATTGGTTTTAGAGTTGATACACTCTACCAGGTTGGAGGAATTCCACTGGGGTCTATGACATGTGATATTATCTGTCAAACCCAACTATGGCACCAGAGGTTTGGACACCTTCATTACAAAGCCCTTTCTGAAGTAAGGAAGGTGGTGATAGGGATGCCCAAATTCAAAAATGATCATGAAGGTGTATGTTAGGATTGTGCTGAAGGAAAGCATACAAGGGGACCTTTCCCCTTAAGTGTCAGAAAGACATCTGATGTCTTGAAATTGATACATTCTGATTTTTCTGGTATGCTCCCCGTGACTTCCTTCGGAGGATTTTCTTATTATATGACATATATAGATGAATTCTCTCGCAAGACCTGGATATACTTCTTGAATAAGAAGGATGAGGCTTTCATGTGGTTTCGTACTTTCAAAGCCTTGGTGAAAAATCAAACATGGAAGAAGATCAAGGTTTTGAGGACCGATAATGGCACTAAATATGAGATGAACAAGTTCAATAACTTTTGCAGAGATGCTGACATCAAGAGGGAGACGAAAACCATATATAATCCTGAGCAAAATGGCGTTGCTAAGAGAAAGAACAGGACCATTGTGGAAGCTTCCCATGCCATGCTATGTGACCAAGGTCTTCCGAAGTTTCTGTGGGGAGAAGCTGCAAACACTGTTGTGTATATACAAAATCGATGCCGGCATTCTGCTCTGGACTCCAAAACTTCTGAAGAGGTTTTCTCTGGTAAGAAACCTGACGTCTCTCATTTTAGAGTTTTTGGTTGTCTTGTTTATTTTCATGTGACGAAAGAGAAGAGGAGCAAGATGGATTCTTCTAGGAAAAAGGGAATGTTTGTGGGCTATGGTGAAACTTCGAAGGCTGATAGAGTCTATGTGCCTGGTCAAAGAGAAGTGGAGATATTCCACGATGTCACCTTTGATGAAGATGCCTCCCTCAAGAAAGTAATAAATCTTCTAAGCTCTGAGGAAGATAATGAAGTAAGGTCTGGGAATCAGGAAGAATGGAAGGATGAGATGATGCCCGACATTGAAGGACCGATGGACCCTATTGATCCACCTCCTTCAATGAAGAGAATACCCGAATGGATCTAGGATACTCTCAAAGATGCCGAGAGACATATGGCCCCAAGGGGGACATTCCGTGAAAGAAAGAAGCCGAATAGATACCAAGGGTATCTAGCAACCATGAGTAAAATCATATAATATGAGCCTGAATCTTTTAAATAAGCCATAAAGCATCAAGTCTGCAAGGACGTTATGCACGAAGAGTACGATTCCATTATGAAAAATTATGTTTGGGATGTGGTTCTGAGACTGGAGGACAAATATTTTTTCACCTCGAAATGGCTTTGTATGATCAAGCATGGATCTGATGGTAGTGCTGAAAATTTCAAGGCAAGATTCGTTGCCCGTGGCTTCTCTCAAAAGGAAGGCGTAGACTATGATTATATTTTTCCACTTGTAGCTCGATATTCCACTATCTGATCTATCATATCCCTTGCTCCTACACAAGGATGCAATCTTCATCAGATGGATGTGATGATCGCCTTTATGCATGGTTCGATAAAGGAAGAGGTGTATGTGGAGAAACCTCTGGTGTTCGATGTCCAGGATAGAGACACCCACGTATGCAGGTTGAAGAAATCCCTCTATGGGTTGAAGCAAGCCCCCAGGGATTGATACAAGAGGATAGATAGCTACCTGATGAAGCTGGGCTTCACTCGTAGTAATGCGGATCCAAACCTTTACTTCAAGGTTGATAGAGAAAAGCCTCTCATTCTGGTTCTCTATATGGACGATCTCTTCATGACAGGTGCTGACTCTCTCATTCATTAGTGTAAGAGGGAGCTTGCTTCTAAGTTCGAGATGAAGGACCTAGGACTGATGCATTACTTCCTAGGCCTAGAGGTCTGGCAGTGACCTGACGAGATTTTCCTTTCTCAAGGAAAATATATTGTGAAGCTGCTGGAAAGATTTGGAATGGTGGACTATAAGTTCGTGTCGACACCGATGGAGCTCAACTTGAAGAAGTTGAATGGAAGAGCTTTTGGGCCTATGTTAGCAAATCCTAATGAGTATCGTCAACTCGTAGGGGCCCTAATATTCTTAGTGAACACCCGTCTGGATGTATGTTGTGAAGTGAATACTTTGATTCAACACATGGTTGATCCTCATAACATTCAATGGGTTGGTGCCAAGAAACTCTTGAGATACCTCTGGGGCACGATAGACCATGGGCTGAGATACACTGCTAGGAGTTTAAGACTCCATGGATATACTGATGCTAATTGGGATGGACGTGTGATGGATCACAAGAGAAAATCTGGATGTTGCTTCACACTTGGGTGTGCTTCGAGCAGGAAGCAGAAGTTAGTAACTTTGAGCACCACTGAGGCCGAATACATTGCAGCATGTATGGCTTGTTGTGAAGCCACTTGGTTGCGAAAGCTCTTTAGTGAGTTATTCGAGCATGTGCTAGATGCCGCTGTTATCCTTTGTGACAACCATAGGGAGATTCGTTTGTTTGAGAATCTCTTGTTCCATGATCAATCCAAGCATGTTGATGTACGATACCATTTTATCTAGGATATGGTACAGTGAGGCACTATTAGGCTCAATCATATAGGAACTGATGAGCAGGTCACGGATATTATCACAAAGCCCTTGGGGAAGGTCATGTTCCTAACCTTCCATGAGAATCTTTGAATCATGGAATGACCCTATTCTCAGGGTCCTATTGGACGATGAGCTCTTGGAGCTCCAGGGGGCCTTGGGGATAGCTTCTTGGAGCTATAAGAAACCACAGGGCTAGGCTTGTCGAACCTTGTTGGTGTGCTTCTGCCCCACCGTTATGATATTGATTTGGTTCACCTCTCTTTGATCTATGCCTCGTATGCATCCTACCCATGGAGTCCTAGACTCATGGGAAGTACCTCTCATATTGGCCAATGAGGTGGGAAAAGCTAGAGACCAGTAGTAAAGACTGATGGATGCATCAAATATTGGCATACTCTCTATTTCTAGGATGGCACATGTCCAACCATTTGATCTGAGATCAAGTCTAATGAGGTTTCAGACCTCCAACTGACTTCGGGTCAGTTAAACCAACTTCGGGTTGTTATGTGACTCCTTTGAGTCCTATAGAGGTTTCGGACCTTTGACCTGATTTTTTTCAGCTAAGAGTGATGTATTTGTGACTCACCTTTTTTTTCTAAAATAAAGAGGACAACAAAGCAAGTTATGGTAGGATGATGCACGATGTTTGGATGGCACAGGTGGATGGAGTTCTCCCTAGTTAAGAGGGAGTGTTAATTTTGGACAACTAAGTTAAAACTCCATGTTGTGATGCTCATATGAAGATGCTAATATTTTTATTGGATTCCTCTTTCGGAGTGGTGCAATATTGATCTAAAGATCATCTTGATCTGATGAGAAGAACATTTATTTTCAATTAATTCCACTTATGTGCAAGGTTAGCCATAATTTTAATGTAGGCTTGGAGCCCCAACAGATGTGTCACACACCGTCACTGATGGATATATATAGGTCAATGTTGGAGGTCATTTTCACCATCACTCATCACAAATTCTCTCTCTACATCTGATTGGTTTGATCATCATCTTATAGGCTCCTCTTCACTCACACGTGGGAAAAAAGTAGCAACTAGGTTTTTTGTTTACTCTAGTGTTTCCAATGCATAATTGGCCAACATTGACTTTCGTCAATGCTTTGTCAAATTAAACTAAAACTCTCCCTAAACTTAAATCTCCTCAATCCGCATTTTTTGGCACAAAAACTAAGGTTGGACATTGACTTTGACTTGGCTTCATTGACTTTCTACTGATGTTGTTTTGCATTGACCGTTGACTAGATATTGTTGACTTTTATTGACTTTGGGTTGACCGTTATAGAGTTGTCCAAGAGGGTTGTGTGACACATTCTGGTTGGTTGACCGTGAGGAGACTTTTTTGGTTGAAGCATCTTGTGGACCATCATAACGCACCACAACAAATATATTTTGCTGATCAAGTTAAGTGTATTTTTGGCTTTTCTTCCGTCGATATATTGGTATGTTCTATCAACATTTTACTTTCTTTTTTATGTCATTGTTATTTGATATCGGGTATAAAAGTAAAGTTTCATCAATCATAGAACATCTACAAAAATTTACATTTTATAACCTAAAGATTATTCAAAGCTTATACCTTTGAAAATTTTGGGTAATTGAGGAGCCATTAAGTCTAAGGTTATGTAGTAAGAACCTTTCGAATGAAGCAACCAACCTCCATGCACTTAGAATAAGTCATTTAATAAGTGAAAGTCTTGACCTCTGTGTATATTACAAAGAGCCCCTGATAAGTTTACTAGTTTGATTAACAATTAAAAGAAAATGTACAACTCGCAATATTAAAACATCAATAAAAACACTCGTTAGTACTCAAAAACATTTGTGCCTTGATAGATTTTATCTACCTCAACGCTTAGTAGATCCAAAGTTAATATGGATCTATGTTGGTTGCGTTGAGAGTCGCTCTACAAACCAATATGAGGGAGATGTTGTTGCATAATGTTACATTTTAAAATAATAAAATAATACTTTCTTTAACAAATGAAAAAATAGTAATAACAATAAAAAAAAATGTTGGACATAAATAAAATACTTCCATTTCCACTTTAATCTTATATGAACTGTATATCTAGACATAAATTATTAGAAGTATTTTTCAATGTGAGATTTATGAGAAAACATGTGCTGTTGTGATGGGCTCCCCTCTTTCCCCTGTTGTTGCTAACTTGTTTATGGAGTATTTTGAATCTAAAGCCCTAGTGTCTGCTAAATTCCACCCTAGGAAGTGGAATAGGTTCATGGATGATACTTGTGTCATCTTGCCCCATGGTTGGGATAAATTAGATCCGTTCCTTGGGCACCTAAACTCGCTTTCTGATTGCATCAAGTTCACGATGGAAGTGGAGCTAGATGGTTGCTTCCCTTTCCTTGATATCTTGCTCTCAAGGGATGAGGATGGTTCCATCTCTCACCAGGTTTTTCATAAGAAGACTCACATGGAATAGTATGTTCATGCTGGGTCCCATCATTTTCCTACTGAGAAATTTGGGGTCATGTGTACTCTTGCAACTTGTGCTCTTAGAATCTCGGACGACAACTCCTTGGAATCAGAGAAATCCAATCTTCTTGATGTTTTTGAAAATAACGATTACAGTAGATCTCAAGGTCTCAAAGCCTTTCAAAAGGCATATAAAGAATTGAGTGGAAAATCTACTCGAGTGGATCTTACTTCCAAGGTCCATCTCCCATTTATCCAGGGGACAATGGACAAAATTGCCCATGTCATTAGGAGGAATAATATCTCTACTTCTTTCGAACCTCTCTTCATTATTAGAAATTCTCTTGGGTGTGTTAAATACCCTATCGACCCTAAGGACATGAAAGAGAATTACATGATTCCTTGTTGTTGTGGAACTCCTCATATAGGAGAAACAAGTTGATTCATTAGCCAGAGAATCCGGGAGCATGTTGCGGATATTAGACATAATCGGTCTCGTACCTCAACTCTTGCTAAACAGGTGGAAATTTTTTTCCACCATGTTTGTATTGAAGACTCTAAAGTCGTTGCCAGGGTAGATCACTTCCACCATAGGAAATTGAGGGAGGCAATCGAAATTGAACGACATGCTAAGAATCTCAACCGTGATGATGGTTGGAAATTAAGTAACTGGCCCTCGGCAAGTAATTTCTAATATATATATATATATATATATATATATATATATATATATATATATATATATATATATATATATAATTCTATTTTTATTTTAATTAATTGAATTTTTTTAATTAATTAATTTATTTATTGATTTATTTTTATCTAATTAATTAATTAATTTTTTTTAATTTATTGAATTAAATTTGTACGCCCCTAATTCCTATGATATTTTTAATAAAAATTTAATTAATTAATTAATTATTTTAATTTTCTTTAGTTTATTTATTTATTTTTTGGGCATTTATTTATTTTATTTAAGAAAAAATTTACCCCTTTTTAGTTTCTTCTTAGGTTTTTCTCTTTATTTATTATTTTATATTTTCTAGTTATATATTATTTAATTTATTTAATAATTAATTAATTTAATTTTATATTTATTTTTAAAATAAAAAATTTACTCCTTCCCATTTTACCTATTACATAATAATTTATAAACTCATCTTTAATATTAAACAAGATTTTATTTAAACAATTAATTTATTTTTAACTTACTAACTAACTTTCTAACTTATTAATTTATTTATTCATTGAGATCGATTAGTCTCTCCACCTTGTCCTAGGATGGACCACATTAAATGGTTCAAAAATTCGACCTAATCCTAATGATGTGATTAATCCAAAAGTTCTTTTATCTACATTATAGATCACAAAAATCTTAGATCTAATAGATTTTTTTTTTTTTTTTATGAGAGAGATATGCAATTCCTTCACTACATAATATTAGAGCTAATGGATAGCATGTAAAAATAATATTATTGGCATTACATGATGTGCAATTCATAATATTTAAAACAAAAATATATTTATAACCAAAAAAATATTTCATTGTTGACATAAATGGAATATTCCACTATCAATATTAAATAACATAATTTTATTTCAATTTTATATAAAGAAAAATAAAATTATTTTAACTATAAAAAATATTACATTTTCACTTTCCTTGTGTGAAAGATGTGTAATTTATTTCATTTTTTATATGAAGTTGATATATAATATTTAAAAATATTAATAACAAAAATTATATATATATAGAAGCAACATTTTAATGTGCAAAATCTTAGTCATAAATAAAAAATTTCAATGTCAACTATATCATATCAAACAAGTGAAAATAAAAAATTTCTTATAATTAAAACATTGTATTAATTTATTTGATTTCTAGATCTCGTAAAAGTCTAAATGAATCAAACTTTTTGGAGTGCAAAATTTTCAAACAATTTTTGCACTTAAAAAATTGCATCTTTATAATTTTGATCTCTCAAAAATATATAAATCCAAAATTAAAATACATCTAATTTAATAAATTATAATATAATAAACATACTAATAATAAATAATACAATAATTGTATAATAGTAGATTTATTAGATTTATATAATAGAAAATTTACCATAATTTTAAGTCATTAACCTTTTAATTTTATATTTGTATATCTCTTCTAAACTATATTAAATTTTAAAATTCTTATTAAAAACAAACATATCTCCATCTATTAATACGTATACCAAATTTAATTCTACACAATTAAATTTCACATCTAGTATGTACTCACACACTTTATATATTAATAAAAACAATAATAATAAGCTCAAGTTTATCGTAAAGCCTTTACCTTATTGTTGCTTTGTAAATAACTTTTGAAAAGACGGGACAATCGCATTGACCAAAACGAACCCCACAAAATTAAATTTTACATCGACCATGTGTATTCACACACTTTAAATATCGATAGGACAAGCTCAAATTGCTTTATAAAAAATTTGAGCAATTATAATATTTTTACCTTGCTAAAAAACAAAGCAGTTACGCGCTCCACCCATATATATATATATGTGGTGGAAATAAATTTTATATAGAAATTCATAAAATATAATAATATATTTATTTATTTAATTTTCACTATAAATGTGGAAATTAATTTTAATTAATTTTATGTAAAATCTCATAAAATCTCATATAAAAATATATAATAATTTCTTAATTTCCAGGCATGATAATTTATTTAAAAATAATAATTAAAAATCTATAGAGTATATGAGAAATTTATTAATATCTTTTGGTTTTCAGTCACTAGCAAGTAGTGAAATTTTAAAAGTGGAAAAAAGTAATCATAAATAAATCTATGCAATATTATAGAAAGTATATAAAAATTTATAAAAAAACAAAAAAAATTAATATAGGGATTTTTTTTCTAAAACAAAATGTTATAGAGAAATATACAGATTGTTGATGGTTTTCAAGCTTCTGTGGTCGTTTGTTGAAGAATAGAAATTTGTATTTTCCACAGTATTAACAAAACTTTGTCGACATTTCGAATCTCAATGAGGATCCATCTTGGACATATGTGAATGAGAGCTTGAGAGGAGAACAAACCAAGCTCTCATTCACATCTGTCTTGAAGATGGATTCTCATTAGGATTCGAAACATTGACAAAGTTTTGTTAATACTATGGAAAATCCAAATTGTTATTCTTCAATACATATTGTTTTTTAATAAGGATGAGCCATGCCATTTCTAGTTGTTGCATTGTAAATTCGGAATAGCACTTTTTATTTTAACCATTAAAACTAAATACATCATACAAAAATATGTTCTTCTTGCATATATCTTCCACCCTACTCTTTAAGGGACTATAATTGTATACATATACTCTTCTTCCAAATACAAAAACTAGAAAAAACAAAGGGGTGAAAATGTGAAGCTGGTTTACACTTTTTGCCCTTTTTTGAGAAAAAATTTTCATTTTTTTCGGTTCTTCAACTTTCTGCAAACTATAACAATTTTTTTGTGTAGAATTTCATTTTGCGATAAAAATAAAAGTTGTGAGAAATTTTGTTAGCTTTCTATTTCTTATTTTTTGAAATTCTTTTATGCAGATTTGATATGTCAACTTAGTGTTTCTTTGAGTGTGTGTTTCTTAACAATCAAAGGATTCATAAGAAGTCATGTTATGACGCAATGCTGTATTCATTGAAAATTTGTGTATTTGAAAAAACAAAATGTATTACAACAATCTAGATAGAGTCTACTTTGTTTTCATCATATTTACAAAGCTAATGGATGCATATCATAATTACTAGAATTTTTTGAACTGGTCCAATACGAAAAACTGTGTATTTTGGATATGTTTCGCGTCGCAAGAAATTTCTTAACATATAAGTTATAAACTAAAAATCTAAAAGCTACCCATTAGAGACGACGGACTAATGTAATGCCCCATAATTTTTTCAATTTTTTTTACAATGTTTTTTGGGAGATACAAAATTTTGATTTCACTGAATCACAATGACCCTCAGAAATTGTTTGCACCCATTTTATTAGAAAAATAATTCAAATTAATAAACGTTTATGAAATTCCATAAAAGTTATATTTCCTGAAAGTAGATTCAACTCCAAAAATGCTTGTCTTGGTTCCGACAGTTAATTAACAACCTTCAATGGAGTTTAATCAGTCCAAAGTTGCAGAACCGTTTTCAGAGCCTGGTTTTTGCGTAATTGGTGACGCGTTAGTTCGGCCGAAATTTTAGTCCAAGTTCGGCCGAACTATGTTTTCCGCTTAAGACTCGTTAAATTTAACGTCTTAATAGTTCGGCTGAACTTTTGATCAAAAGTTCAGCCGAACTATTGTATAACTCTCCGTCGGCCAGAAAATTTTGCGGAGCCCCCTACTAAAAAACATTTCGCGTCAATATAAATTGCCATGAAATGATTCACAATTTTCGCACATTTCACACACTTCATCTCATTTTATAAAGATTTTGGTTTGGGTTCAAAAACTTTTCTTCAAAGTTTGGGTTTAAGTTTGGGTTTAAGAACATTTCTTGGAAGCAAATTGATTTTTTGGAAGACATTTCTTGGAGGTTTCATTTCTTGGAGATTTCTTCAAAGTTTGGGTTTAAGAACATTTCTTGGAAGCAAATTGATTTTTTGGAAGAAATTTCTTAGAGGTTTCTTCAAAGTTTGGGTTTAAGAACATTTCTTGGAAGCAAATTGATTTTTTGGAAGACATTTCTTGGAGGTGTGTACGTGTTTTGAGTTGAAGTAAATCTCTTGAGCTTCGTTTCATTTTTCTAAAACATTTTTCTCTCAAATTTTTTAAAGTGTGTTTTGGATTGGAGTATGTATTTTTTACAAAAAATTTACACTGAATTTTTTTAAATTAAATCTTTTGTGATATTTTTTGTAATTGAGTTATTGTCTAATTTTTTGAAGGAATTTTTTTGAACTTCATACCCTATTATCATGGGAAATCGAAGAACTTGTGCGAGAAAATATGATCGAAAAAGAGACCCTGAGGCACGTAGAGAAGAAACGAGACAATATCGCAAAAGAAAGTTAGAAGCCCTCTCAAATATTTAAGAGGAAAATCAACTTCAAGCAGAAATTGAAGCAGGTATGTAAATGTAAATATTATGATCTATTGATATATATTTAAAATTTTCCTAATGTAAAATGTGAAGCTTAATTTTTATTTGATGAACTAGTTTGAAAAATATTTTGTTTGATGTAAACAGACAGAGATACTCCTCAAAATATCGAAGAAGAAAATCAACCTCAAGCAGAAATTGAAGCAGGTATGTAAATGTAAATATTATGATCTATTAATATATTTTTAAAGTTTTCCCAATGTAAAATGTGAAGCTTAATTTTTATTTGATGAACTAGTTTGAAAATATTTTGTTTAATGTAAACAGACAGAGATACTCCTCAAAATATTGAAGAAGAAAATCAACCTCAAGCAGAAATTGAATCGGGTATGTAAATGTAAATATTATGATCTATTGATATATTTAAAATTTTCCTAATATTTATCGACATAGTTATTAATTTAGTGATTTATTGAATATGTACTATTTTTTCGAATATGTACAGATGAAATCACTATCGATAATGAGATGTTAGAAAATGTTGACACTCACAAATATGGAGATAAAAAAACCTGACCATGTTATACGATATCGTGTCAACTGCATTTTTGAAGATTATTTCTTAAATGAGTAAGTGAAAGTTCATGCTCAAATGTTGAAAGGTCTCCTATCATTAAGGAAATTAAAAGAAGCGACGACAATATTGGGTATTCAAAAATCAACCAAAGATAAAAAAATGAATGAAGAGGTGATAAAAAATATGAGTAGTGCTATAAAGTCAATTAAGAGATCTAGAGATAAAGATGTTTCAAATATATGTAGAGGAATATAGATGGCAATAGTTTCACCAAGTACTCAAGAGAATCGTTTGATAACATCCATGGCACGAGCACTGGGAACCTCACGAAAAAATCTACACAAACATCGAAAATTTCGACTACAAATAGATGTAAATGATGAACTCGCTTGTTGGAGAGCTATTTGTAGGCAACCATACAAAGATAGACTTGGAGAAAATGTTAAAAAAATAATATATGAATATTGGAAGAACAATTCGCGTGTTTCACCATCTACAAGACATGTGATGCGAAGAAGAATAGCACGAAATCAGTACAAAGAACATGAAAAACATCTCTTGGAAACCACTCAGATAGAGTTATTCAACAATTTCAAAAAAGAGAATCGTCAAATTCATGTTTCACTCAGTGCTTTTGTTCAACAAAAACCATGGTATGTAAAACCTATCACCGTACGCGACACTTGTTGTTGCCGTTATCATGTGGAATTTGAGTTATATCATGACACATTCCTTGATTTCGGTAGAACATTATGGAAGGATTCACCTCCTCCTTCCACTATCCGTGAATTCATATCTCAAATTCTATGTGAAAGAGAAAGCAATGAACTATTTTACAAAAAAAAATATGTTGGTGGTAAAAAATGCGATGATTGTGGAAATTTGACTAAATTTAAAAACAAATATAGTATTGATATAAATGATCAATCATTGTCCAACATGAAAGTGAAATGGAAGAGATATGAATATATCGGTACATCGATTCAAGGTGTAAATAGTGTTAAAAGAATCGAATTACGAGAAGACGAAATTTTTCTGATAGACTTTTTGAGAAAGTTTGAGGCAGAAATTTACAAATACACCAAGCATTCCCATAGATCTCAATGGCAAGACTTGCAATTCAAAAAATCTCGTGAAATTTTTCCACCAGGGACTATTTTGTCATTGATTGATTTTGCAGAAAACTACACATTTGTTCCACAAAAAGAAATTCAGAGTGAATACTATCATTCTGACCAAGTCTCCATGTTCGTCTATATTCTATATAGACATGCTAAACAAAATTTCGATCATATAGAAAGCACGAGTGAAAATTGACATATAATTAAAGAATATCACTTTTATATCAGTGACGATCGTACACATGATACATGTTTTGTACAACATTGTTTTGGAAGAATTTATGATTAATTGAAATATCGTGGAATGACATTCAATGAACATTGGATATGGTCAGATGGATGCGCAGGTCAATTCAAATCTGCACGATCATTCTTTTGGTTGTGTTGTCTTCATAAGAAAACATGCATTAAACATTGTTGGAATTTCTTTGAGACTGGCCATGCAAAAGGAGAACATGACGGTGCAGGAGCATGCATAAAATGAGTACTTCGAAGATATCAAATGAACCACTCTGCACGTCGACTTGTGAACACTGAAGAAGTTGTTCAATGGTGCATCGCTGCTCTAAGCCATGAGAAAAACCCATCAAGAGAAGTGCGAAGGTACATTCAATTTAATTTATATTGGAAATCTAATTTTGAACATTGTACATTTATCATGTAATGATTATTTTTAATTGTATTTTGATATCATATTTACAAATTCTTTTTCTAATTTTCCATATAAAGGTTTTTCTGGCATATTCGAATTGGAGACGTAGATAGATCAATTGGAAATGACGTTGAAACAATAAAAGGGACTCGAAAATTGCATTCAAGTCAAACAAAGTTGTCCACAAATGTGTTTGCATTGGATAAAAGAAAATATTCTTGTTTTTGTGATGTTTGCATAGACGACACAAAATCCAATGACGTTTATGAAAACAAAATGTATGTGAAGGATTGGAAACATACAGAGCTAAATACAAAGGGAAAAATGTCTGTTGCAATGTTTGAAGAAATGCAATCAGAGGAAACTACAATATCATCCGATGGTGATCGATTTTCTGATCTTGTTAGAGAAGGTAACATTTGAATTACTTTCTAATGATTTAAAGATCTAGAAATAAATTTAAATATGCATAATTAAATGTTAAATTTATTTTATTGTGCAGGAGATGTTTTTGTTGTAATTTCACCTATTGACAATGATGAAAATGTGAATATTATTTGATGCGTTGCACCGAACGAAAAATGAAATTATTACAAGACTTTAATGATCACGGATTTCAGTATGACAGAGGGTATATTATACTGAAAAGTTATTTTTTCAAACAAACTCATCAAAGTGGAGACTTTGTTTACTTTGAAGACTATGAACCTGATTCCATAAGTTTTCAATATAGTCACTTGGTGTGTGCAGCACGCATAAAGTTGATAGAAGTTCAATCAAAGAAAAAATCGAAAATTAAGAGATGGAAAATGTCAAAATCCGATCATGAATGGATTATTGAGGATGGAATTCCATTAGAATTTTTTTGAGTGAATTTTCCAACAATTTATTATCTTTGGATTAAATATGTTTTAGAACTTACAGTGCTCAACTAAAAATTGAGTTGCTTATGTTATTTTTACAAGTGTTTTCACATGTACAAATTGTTTGGGTACAAGCACGTGCTCTACTATCAACTGAAAGTAGTTTTTCTATACATGTGCATTGATGAAAAATGTTATATGTATTGGATATATATATATATATATATATATATATATATATATATATTCTAGAATGAAATTAATTGTTCTTGTATATTAATTGTTCTTGTATATGTTTTCCGATCGTATGGTACAAATTATTTCACTTTATTTTGTAAGGTCAGATTCGGTCCCCATATGGCCTAGCCTCCAAGGGACGAGATAACAAGTGGTTGTCCCCACTTGCCCGAATCTCAGATTTTAAATACAATTTTACTGTTTATGACAGGCATATTACATGATGTCCTAGCCAAGGATAGATTCTCTTTGTTTCAAGTTTCCAATAAAAGTTGTCACCGAATGACCTACTAAGATATTATAAATACTAGCTTTGTAAGATCATTTGGCATTCGGAAAAATTCGAAAGTCTTAGACTGTCAATCAATTTAAAGTATCATTCACCCTAGGGAGTGTAAAATATTCAATGTAGGTTGGTGACGATGCTCACTCCTAGCTTGAAGCAGCTCTAATGACCAATTCTTTAATGAATTCCAATGCACTAGACCAAAGTTGGTGACCTACTTTGTTTTTCACCCAAGAAATTCCAAGGTACTCTTCTTACCTTTGGCCCCCAAAGCTACAATGGAGTTACAGGAAGGTGAAGAAAACAAATTTCATTGATAGGAATTTGGTCACATCCCTAATCTCCCCTTATCAAAAAGTTCCTATCTACTACATTATCCAGCGTGTACTCAAGATCACTATTTCGTAATTAGAATATCACAATATCATAAGTTCTCACAAAAATACATGGAATTCCATTACGACACTCATCTAACAATGGGGAGTTCAAAACCTAGAAAGCTCCTCGTCCCCTTAATAATAATGTGTTTAATTTAGTCTTTTAGGTGAGGATTAGGTGTGAATCTTGTTTTCACATACAAAAATAATTAATTTTTTAATTCCATAAATTTGATTATTCACCAAAATACATGTCATATCCACTATTTGTCTCTCCTACAAATTCCCATTATTTTATTAAAATATGATTTTATCTCACCCAACTATCACATGTTCTTAAATTTACTCCTAATTGTTCCCTATGCCCTAAATCTACTCCTAATTGTTCCATATGCTGCTTTTCCCTTACTTATTTTTAGAAATTTATTTTCCTAGATCCATCATAACTATGGATCTATCAAGCGCCGAGAGGGATCAAATATCTAGAGGTGCAAACCTCTTTTTTGAGTGCAAAACTTGAGGAAAGGTTTGCACCTCGAGAGATTTGATCCCTCTCGGCGCTTGATAGATCCATAGTTAAGATGGATCTAAGTTGGTTTCAGTCATGTGCAACCAAGGAAAAACTATCAATAAACCATTTTAAATATGCTAAATATGTTTGAGATTTATCAAGTCATTTTAATTTTAAATTTTCTTAGTTACCTCAATTTGTTGAGATGACAAATATTGTAGAATAACTTTAATAATGGAAAATGATCAAATAAAATTTTTGAATGCGAAGTGACAATGTAATAATATTGAATGATAGAATGTGAATAATTAGAATGTAATCACTTACAAATAGCATTTATTGTGATCAATCTTAAACTATTTTCTTCTTCTATTCTTATTTTCACCCTTATTAGTTTTGTCATCTTTCCGTATCGATTATATTAAAAAGAAAGTAAAAATCATAAATCATAAACCATTTAAATATTTAGCTTGAACTCTTGTAGTAAACACCATACCTTCTCTCTCTTGCTCTCCAATATTATTAGGTTTAATTATTATAACACAAAAATCATTCTACATTGTCAATAATTTTTTGCGCTTACACTGAAATCAATGAACACTATTAATCCAATGACTTTACAAGTAATGTACCATCATACATGCAATTATATCAAATCAAAAATCAACATATATACAATGAAATCAATGGGGATTGTCTTGTTACAAGTAACATTTCAATTTACCACATGTGCAAATGTAGGTTGAAACCATCCAAAACTTTAAGTTGTAGATTGAAACCATCCAAAACTTTAATTTTTAAACACTTTTGATTATATATTGTGCAACATTAAAACATTAAACATTTAAAGTTCATTAAATATCACATGCAAAATGTAGATTGAAACCATCCAAAACTTGAGTTTTAAAAACTTTACATGCCATGCCAATTATAATTCAACTATCCAACAAAAACATTTAACATTAAATATCACATGCCAAATGTAGTTCAGATGACAACATTACTTCACATTCACATGCCAAAAGTACTAAAACCATCCAAAAATTAAATAAACAAATTATATAATAACAATGTAATAAAATATGTCCAAAAATTGTAAATCTCACAAGTATCAAACTGTATCAAGTTTAACAAATTTTAAAACCATCTAAATTTTGAAATCAAATCTATTGTAAATCATGTCCATCAAATGGAGGATCTAGCGTCTTCCCTACTAGGGTCTCAGTCCGCGCCCTATCCTGTGAATAGGAAACCTACATACACAATGCACATGTACTTGAACATTAAAATTTGAAGTTTTAAAAATGAATGAGAATATATATATCTAAACTTCATGTAGAAAAAAAATATAACAAAAAAATCATGCAATACCTCGTAAGGTTCCCTCTCCATTTGATGAACAGGTTCTCCCATAGAAACATCTGCAGCACTGGTAAATTGTACAATATACATGTACAGTTAAATATAAATATATATATATATATATATAAATAATTTATATAAATTAAAAACTTTCAAATGAAAATGCACGTGTACATATATAAACTTATTTTCAATAATATTAAAAAAATGAACTAAAGACAACTTGTTCAAATGCTTTGGATGTTCCTATCTCCGTCGCTAGAGTCCCTGGATTAAAGAAATCTTCTATACGAACCTAAATTCAAAATTTTTTAAATAACTCAAAATATAGATTTATATATATATATATATATCTCAATTTTTAATGGAACTTTTAGAGGTAGAATGTATATATATATATATATATATATATATATAACTTTTAAACATAAATTTTAAACTTGTGAAAAATTGTCCATACTTGTGGCTCATCTCCCAATGAAGTAGAAGGTATATCTCCTAAGGAAGAAGAAGGTACCGCCATCCCAAAAACATCAGACGGAATCGGTACCTGTTAAAACATTTTATCAAACTATATATATACATACATGTACATGTGTGGCAACAATTATTTATTTTAGAGTCACTTAAAAAACACTAACATACATGTGCCAACATATCATGATGGTCAGACCCATCTGCATCGTTTGAACCGAAGGTCCCGAATGTAATATTAACATTTTCATCACGCATCATGCCTGAGAACTACAAATGGTGTTTTAACATATAATCATACATTAAATTAGATTAATGTACACATACAAATAAATGTATACATGTAAATACACATGTATTTATTACAAATTGTACACATGTATATGTAAAAATAATTTCAAACCCTAAGGTCACTAACACATACCGTTCTGGTGCCCTCTTCCTCATGAAAAATTAGTTCTTGCAAACCATTGCGACAATTTATTGCGTATGTTCGGAGATCTTCAACATTCATGTTGTAAATCTCCTCATCTGTATAATAAACAAAATTGGCACATGCATTTTCACGTGCTCTTTGTCGATTTAAACAAAGATCGACTCCACTCAATCTGCTATGAACATTGTCGATCATAACATCTCTTGCTTCTCGACTCATTTGAGAATTCGCATCCATCTCTTATCACAGAGTTTCAACTCGAAATGGTTGACTCACCAATGGCGGCTTAGGGCGAGGCAACTCCACATCTCGCTTAGCACCCTTACGTTCATATAATCGACCTCTCCTCGGGCCAAAAAATTCTGAAGGAAGGTCATTGTAGTTGGGTTTCATACCCAAAAAAAATTCTGCATAAAACATTTGTGCAAAATAAACAGGAACCTCATCGTTCCATGGAAGCCTTCCAAAGGCCGCAAGATGTCGATCATACAAATAACCAGCTTTGTTTGGGTGCTTGAAATACTGCACCTTCAACATTTTTCTTTTTGGCTCTTCCTTATAATTAAACATTGACTTGGCCTCTGCTCTTGTAACTTTTTGTTTATGTCCTACCATTTATCGGGACCTATCACTGTTTCTTTTCTCTTTCTCATCAGTTCTACAAACGAATCAGTCGTTGGCCCCAAATTTCTGTACACATTTACCATTTCACCCAATGAATGTGTAACTATTTCGAGGCTTTTTCTACTCTCAGCAGGTAGAGACAAAGCCACGAGATCTCTTTGCAATTTTGCATGAAGGCTTTCACACCTTTGTAAGGTGCATTCTGCCATGTTGGTTTCCCATGGTATATCAGTAATCTCAGCCGGATAAGTTGTGTTGGGTTGACAGCCTTCTTCTTGAATGTAGCGCGCTGCCCTATGTCTATTTTGACCACTGGCTTGAACATTTTCAGCCTCTGCATCAATATATATAACATTTCGTATATTAGAAAAAACACGTGTAAAAAAAGTTGTACAAATTTAATGAAAAAATATTGAAATTGATGGCAACCTTGATGTTGTTGGTTAAAATCTTCTCCAACATGACCCTACTGAGAACCAACCCTAGAATGACGCTGCTGAGAACCAACAGCGATTGATTGGCCTTCGGGGGAATAAATATCACCCCCTTCCCGAAACCTGTTATCACTAATACCTCGACCGGTTGACCCTTGGCCACGCTCCATGGATGGAGTTGAAACCCTTCTCCTCTTACCTCCTAAAAATTAAAATATGAAACTTATTAACAACTAAAGTAACTCAAAGTTAATAAAAAAATAAATTCCATATGTAGACATGTATGGATATTTAAGATTATATTTAAATACCGTGAACATTCCTTGATCCTTGAACCTCCATATGGGATTCGGCTGATCTTCGTTGTTCATCCTCCATGATATATATCTATTGGTCGACATTTACACAAAATAGATTTCAAAAAATCAATTTGTAATTTAGTGTACACAAATTATGTAGAACACAACTTTCAAAGCAATAATTGATCATGTGTGAAACTAAATTTAATTGAAAAAGTTATTATAAAAATGATAAGTTCACCAAATTGTGCTTTACATGGTGGGAGCACACTTGATATAAAATTTACTACTTATACACTTTAGTTTGTGGGAGAAATGACACATGTACATAGTTTACCTTAAAGTCATTGTGTTTTACGGATATTAAAATGAAGAACTTCTATTTAGATCCATTCCAAAGATTGACTGTAGGGGCATTTACTAGATATGTGACTTTTCATAAAAGATGAGATCCAGAGGCTACCTGGCCCTTTACAGACTCTGCCTATAGAACTTGTAGAAGTAAACACTAGAGGCATTAACAATATCAAAGAACGTTTTCATGCTCAGACATGGGAATGTGTCTCTTTCCCTACCCAAAGAAATAGTTCAAGGTAGTTAATCTTCATAGACATGTCATCAAGGAAGTCAATGTGATCATCCCCAACTTAATTTTTATGAAATTAGGCTTGGAATCTCATTTTATAGCTCAAATAAACCTCTAGTTTATTTTGGTTTAGACAAGGTCTAGAATTTGAAAATTGAATTCCCTCTTTCTTCCTCTTACATGTCCAATGATTAGAATTTGGATTGAGGGAAAAGATTTTCCTAGAAATAAAAATTTTGCATTTTATAAATGTGTAAACATGAGTTTTTAAATAAATGAGGCAAAAATTCAAAGGCCCATTGGACAAGGAAAATGATGTTGAAAATAAGATGCAATTGGTTTGCTAATAGATGGTTAGATTTCTTATCCAATTAAGGCCTTGCATGTATTTTGATGTTTCATGAATTTCTTCACAAATTCAAAGTATGGTGCATGAATTTGATGCACCATTGATGACTCCATTAATGACCTTGCTGAGGAATTTGATGCACACAATATTGACTTTGAAGATGGTTTAGAAGATGTTGAAAAAGTTGTAGATTTTGGTGTTGTCACTGAATGTTTATTTGTTGTTGGACTTGATCAAGACATGTAAATTAACTTTATGAGAAGATTGAAGATCTTGAAGAGGTTTTAGATTTTGTTGTTCTATGGGAAAAAAATCAATATGTAGTTAAATATTCACTTGGTTTTTATAATTGGATAGAAGAATGACTTAAAATGACCTTGTATGTCTTCTCATTTTAGAGCTCAAATTTTTAGGAAGGATTTAAGTGTCCACCTTTCAAGAATCACTAGAAGAGGTTGATAAAGAATATAGGAAGACAAAAAACTAACCAATGGTGTACTAAATGGATTTCTTGGGAGGTAGATTGGCATATGGAATTTTGGTAGCTAGAAAGTTTCCAAATAAGTGAATGTATTTGAAAACCAAACCTCTAGTTTATTTTGGTTTAGACAAGGTCTAGAATTTGAAAAGTGAATTCCCTCTTTCTTCCTCTTACATGTCCAATGATCAGAATTTGGATTGAGGGAAAATATTTTCGTAGAAATAAAAATTTTGCATTTTATAAATGTGTAAGCATGAGTTTTTAAAATCTAATTAACTCATAAATTTCTCACAAAATACACTTAAAGCTTGACAAGTAAACCCCTTCCCCAACAAAACTAGTTTGTCCATATTCAAATCGAGTTGGTATCAAAGTACAATTTAGCTCATTTTAGTCAAGGTCAGTTAGAAGAATTAGCTATTGATTTCTGTCTTCAATTTCCTCTGAAAATGAATGTGTACATGCTTTTGAGATTCAGTATGAATATGTTGATGGGCTTTCAGTGTGAAGTTTAAAGAGTTTGAAAATAGTGTGGATCTATTGTTTGGTCATCTTTGAAGCAGATTGTGGATAGTATAGTATGAAGCAGATTGCATATAGTGTGAAGAAAATTGTGGATAGTCTAAGGAAGATTACAAATGCCAGAAACAAATCTGTGGATATATGTTGTAGGATGCAACACCAACTAATGTTGTTTATAAGACTATTAAAATAGAGACATACCACGAACCCAAGGGTTTATCTGACCCTTCTGTGTCAAAGGTTAATGTTGTGGATAAGACTGTTAAAATAGAGACAGAGAACAAACCCAAGGGTTTATCTGACCCTGTTGTGTCAAAGGCTGATCAAAATAAGAAGAAAAAACAAGGCAGCAAGGAAGCAAACAATGAATATGGCAGTGGCAAAGATAAGTTTTCCAGCTTGATTTTTATGTGTAATTCTCAAACAAAGCAAGAGTGTTTCCGATACAAAGTTTTTGGGTTGCCACCAACCAAAAAGGATCTTGTAGAAAAGGTGAAGCCCGGAATGAAGCTCTTCTTGTATGATTTTAATCTTAGAAAATGTAGGGTATCTACAAGACAACGTCTGCTGAAGGAATGAATGTGGAACCAAATTCTTTCCGAAGTTGTAAAAGGCCACTCCCAACACAAGTAATCTTTTTATACATGAAAGGGGTGCATCAAGCTTGTGAAGTTTGTATTCATGTTGAATGGAAAAGTTTGACACCCACTTTGCAAGAAGATTTTAATAATCATGTAGCTAATGAGAATGTAAAAGAAGAGGATTTTGAAAGCTCTAGAGTCATTGAATTCATTTCTAGTATTCAGAGGAGAGCCACTACCCCATAAAATTCACCTCCTCAAGAAGGCGACAGCGATGAATGTTCAAGGTATAAATTTTCCTCTAATCAAATTTCTTTTGATTATGATAAATATGGTAAATATTCACATAAGATTTGGAAAATAACTTGCATGTTCCTTTTGTGGTTTGAATAATCATAATGTTTATAGATGTTGGACAAGTGTTGGACTTTGTATCCAACAAGTCATCCACAACATTTGAAGAAGGTGGAATGAGATAATGACAAGAATGGAAAAGAGGATTTCATAATCGATGAGGGTCAAGATGATTCACATGATGAAGTGAAACTAAAAGAAGCGCCATTGAAATGGTTTGCTAACAGATGGTTAGATTTCTTATCCAATTAAGGCCTAGCATGTATTTTGATGTTTCATGAATTTCTTTGCAAATTCAAGGTATGGTGCATGTTGCATGAAGCAAGATGTTGAAAGTAGAGTTATGTTGACACACTTAAATGCAAAAAATATGGAAATTTGTACATGAGCTCTATTATTTGACTTGAGAGTCAGTTTTTTGAAGAGGCATGTTTTGTCGACTTGTGTTTGGTTGATGGTTTTGTACACCAATATGTAAGAGTACATGGAGATATTCACATGATGTGAATTTTTTTTTCTTTGAAGGAGAAAAATGATATGTCAGCGAGCTATGTTTCTTGCATGATGCGTTTTCAGTTTGATGGTTTTGTTTGTGACAAGACGTCACAAGATTTTGGGAAGGTCCACTCTTGAGCAAGAGCCTCATGATTACAACCTAATCGTGAGAATCAAATGGGAGTGCATCCTTATTTTGAAAACAAATAGGATTCTAAGCTACCTAGGACTCAAACCATCATTTTTAAATTTGAAATATCATGGTGTGTTGTTTCAATGCCTAAATCCACAACCCTAACATAAATTGTTTTATTCATTTTTTGCAAGATTTAGTTGGTTATATTAAAAGTCAGTTGAATTTAAAATTCTTGGCTTAGTGGCATGAACCAAACATATTGTACATATTAAATGAGGAATTTTGCTCTCCCAATCATTTCTAAATCACCCATATCACCAAGAAAACATGTTTTAAAAGAACATACTTTGGTATGGGAAAGACCTTAGGTTTCAAATATTATAAGATTGGATAATATTATAAGATTGGTAATTATAACTATGTTTTTCCACAGAGGAAAATTATATGTCACATTCTATACTATCGTTCTAAATATTTTTTTGAAGTTTGGATTACTGTTATTCTTTTATATAATTTAACATTAGATATAAGTTTAAATTGAAAGCTACTTAGATGAAATATAGCTTAGATATGGCATTTGCAAATTATTAGCTATTTATTAAACTAAAGGACATAATTATTACACATGTTTAATTTACATTCAAATGCTTATTTGATTTATCTCCTATAGCTTAATGTAGTGCTAGATATATAATTTAGGTTGAAGTCCCATGAGATAAATGACTTCTATGTGACATTTGTATTGAATCATCTATTTGTTGTGTTATGTTTTTCAAAGGTTGCTATTTTCTTTGTATTTTCTTTTAAATAATAAATTTTAGGTTTTTCTTTTTATAAAAATTATTTAAAATTATAAAAAAAATGGAATAACTAATACATCAATAATAAATAATGTTAAATTTTCTCTCATTTTCCTTTATACCGAAGTAGTAGTAGGCTAGAAAGGTCAATATAAAACATGGACTAGGTCCACACAAATAAACCTAGACTTAAGTCAACAAGGCAACCTTGATAGGAGATCTCCACTAAATAAGGAAGTGCAAGCCTCACACTAGGTTTATCCAACCCTCAAGATGATGTAGCATCCAATCATGATACCCCTCATTCAAGATTGCATGCTATCCAACAAGCTATTAACCGAACACTCTTTCTTGCATGGTGGTTCATTCTCCAAGTGTCCTCATTCAAGGTGTTTCTTCTCTTAGTGTGGACCACATATACTCTTACGCCCCATACTCCTCAACATACATGTGTCAAAGCATCACTTGCTCAAATTTTTATCCCCAACAACATGCCCAAGTCCACAACCAACCTCCACCAAGTATGCTCGTCAATCCAAGAATCCTCAAGTAAAATTTTCAACCTCTAAGGTATATGCCAAATGGCCCCATGCTCTTATGGCTAAGTGCCCTCATTCAAGTGCCTAATGCTCATTCCCCTAGGTAGGTACCTCTCCTGTTCAAACAACCAACTCTCCATTATGTATACCCAATGAGTTAGTTATCATGCCACATAAGTTAACAACCTCCTATGAAATTGAAATGTTCTAAGACTCTATCCAAGGTCAAGCATCCACTCACACTAAGCCATCCATATGTTCATCAATCATCACCAAGGGAGTAGGAGGTCCAACAGTCTCCTAGCTAGGTAACACTACTTATGGACTAACCCTAAAAAATAGCAACAAATAAGTGTGAAGTATTCAAAGACCTCCTCAATTCCCAACACTTATTTATGGGGCATGAGGACCACACGATTAAGTGGCACTACTATCAACAACCACAAAAATAAAGTGTACAAAAGTACACTACAAGGTTTTAGAAACAATCCATTCAATGGGGAGGATAAATCTCAAGAACAACAATGTGGACATAAATTACATAGCTAACCTTCACAATCACATAAAATGGACACTTATATTACCTAATTCCAAGTCAATATATGAGACATGCATTTCCATATTAGAGCTTCTACTAAAAGGAACAATAGGAGAACTCTCACCGTTGCATGAGTGGATCTTAACAACCATTTTGGCCATTAAAAAACTAGTGGTAGCATTGAAAAAAATGTTAGTAAATACATCTAGAGCATTGGGTCTCAAGAACAACAAGCTAAATCAATAGAAAATGAAGAAAAAATTATTTTATATTAGATGCCATGGAGATTTGAATATGGAAATTTTATATTAAACTCAAGTTTTAAATAAATATTTTTAAAAGTGAAAATAATAAAAGTTGAAGACCATTAACATCTTTGTAAAAAGACAAACACATGTTCTTAAAGAAAACCATTACCTTCGTGTGAAGAGGTGTGATCTCTTGATAACTATTTGTCCCTATCTATACTTATATACCTTGTCTATGGCTCTTTTAATAAGGAATAACTCGGCAATCTCTGAAAACAATTTACAGATTCTTGTAAGATTCAGTACGAATATGTTGATGGGCTTTCAGTGTGAAGTTTAAAGAGTTTGAAAATATTGTGGATCTATTGTTCGGTCATCTTTGAAGCAGATTGCGGATAGTATAGTATGAAGCAGATTGCATATAGTGTGAAGCAAATTGCAGATAGTCTAAGGAAGATTACAAATGCTAGAAACAAATCTGTGGATATATGTTGCAGGATGCAGCACCAACTAATGTTGTTGATAAGACTGTTAAAATAGAGACATACCACGAACCCAAGGGTTTATCTGACCCTGTTGTGTCAAAGGTTAATGTTGTGGATAAGACTATTAAAATAGAGACAGAGAACAAACCCAAGGGTTTATCTGACCCTGTTGTGTCAAAGGTTGATCAAAATAAGAAGAAAAAACAAGGCAGCAAGGAAGCAAACAATGAAGATGGCAGTGGCAAAGATAAGTTTGCCGACTTGATTTTTATGTGCAATTCTCAAACAAAGCAAGAGTGTTTCCGATACAAAGTGTTTGGGTTGCCACCAACCAAAAAGGAGCTTGTAAAAAAAGTGAAGCCCGGAATGAAGCTCTTCTTGTATGATTTTAACCTTATAAAAATGTATGGTATCTACAAGACAACATCTGCTGGAGGAATGAATGTGGAACCAAATGCTTTCCGAAGTTGTAAAAGGCCACTCCCAACACAAGTAATCTTTTTATACATGAAAGGGGTGCATCAAGCTTGTGAAGTTTGTATTCATGTTGAATGGAAAATTTTGACACCCACTTTGCAAGAAGATGTTAATAATCATGCAGCTAATGAGAATGTAAAAGAAGAGGATGTTGAAAGCTCTAGAGTCATTGAATTCATTGTTAGTATTCAAAGGAGAGCCACCACCTCATCAAATTCACCTCCTCAAGAAGGCGACAACGATGAATGTTCAAGGTATAAATTTTCCTCTAATCAAATTGCTTTTGATTATGATAAATATTGTAAATATTCACATAAGATTTGGAAAAGAACTTGCATGTTACTTTTGTGGTTTGAATAATCATAATGTTTATAGATGTTGGAAAAGTGTTGGACTTTGTATCCAACAAGTCATCCACAACATTTGAAGAAGGTGGAATGAGATAACGACAAGAATGGAAAAGAGGATTTCATAATCGATGAGGGTCAATATGATTCACATGATGAAGTGCAACTAAAAGAAGCGCCATTGAAATGGTTTGCTAACAGATGGTTAGATTTCTTATCCAATTAAGGCCTAGCATGTATTTTGATGTTTCATGAATTTCTTTGAAAATTCAAAGTATGGTGCATGTTGCATGAAGCAAGATGTTGAAAGTAGAGTTATGTTGACACACTTAAATGCAACAAATATGGAAATTTGTACATGAGCTCTATTATTTGACTTGAGAGTCAGTTGTTTAAAGAGGCATGTTTTGTCAACTTGTGTTTGGTTGATGGTTTTGTACACCAATATGTAAGAGTACATGGAGATATTCACATGATGTGAATTTTTTTTTCTTTGAAGGAGAAAAATGATATGTCAGCGAGCTATGTTTCTTGCATGATGCGTTTTCAGTTTGATGGTTTTGTTTGTGACAAGACGTCACAATATTTTGGGAAGGTCCACTCTTGAGCGAGAGCCTCATGATTACAACCTAATCGTGAGAATCAAATGGGAGTGCATCCATATTTTGAAAACAAATAGGATTCTAAGCTACCTAGGACTCAAACCATCATTTTTAAATTTGAAATATCATGGTGTGTTGTTTCAATGCCTGAATCCACAACCCTAACATAAATTTGTTTATTCTTTTTTTGCAGGATTTAGTTGGTTATATTAAAATTCAGTTGAATTTAAAATTCTTGGCTTAGTGGCATGAACCAAACATATTTTACATATTAAATGAGGAATTTCGCTCTCCCAATCATTTCTAAATCACCCATATCACCAAGAAAACATGTTTTAAAAGAACATACTTTGGTATGGGAAAGACCTTAGGTTTCAAATATTATAAGATTGGATAATATTATAATATTGGTAATTATAACTATGTTTTTCCACAGAGGAAAATTATATGTCACATTTTATACTAACGTTCTAAATATTTTTGAAGTTTGGATTACTGTTATTCTTTTATATAATTTAACATTAGATATAAGTTTAAATTGAAATCTACTTAGATGAAATATAGCTTAGATAAGGCATTTGAAAATTATTATCTATTTATTAAACTAAAGGACATAATTATTACACATGTTTAATTTACATTCAAATGCTTCTTTGATTTATCTCCTATAGCTTAATGTAGTGCTAGATATATAATTTAGGTTGAAGGCCCATGAGATAAATGACTTCTATGTGACATTTGTACTGAATCTTCTATTTGTCGTGTTATGTTTTTCAAAGGTTGCTATTTTCTTTGTATTTTCTTTTAAATAATAAATTTTAGGTTTTTCTTTTTATAAAAATTATTTAAAATTATAAAAAAACAGAATAACTAATACATCAATAATAAATAATGTTAAATGTTCTCTCATTTTCCTTTACACAGAAGTAGTAGTAGGCTAGAAATGTCAATATAAAACATGGACTAGGTCCACACAAATAAACCTAGACTTAAGTCAACAAGGCAACCTTGGTAGGAGATCTCCACTAAATAAGGAAGTGCAAGCCTCACACTAGGTTTATCCAACCCTCAAGATGATGTACCATCCAATCATGATACCCCTCATTCAAGATTGCATGCTATCCAACAAGCTATTAACCGAACACTACTTCTTGCATGGTGGTTCATTCTCCAAGTGTCCTCATTCAAGGTGTTTCTTCTCTCAGTGTGGACCACATATACTCTTACACCCCATACTCCTCAACATACATGTGTCAAAGCATTACTTGCTCAAATGTTTATCCCCAACAACATGCCCAAGTCCACAACCAACCTCCACTAAGTATGCTCGTCAATCTAAGCATCCTCAAGTCAAATTTTCAACCTCTAAGGTATATGCCAAATGGCCCCATGCTCTTATGGCTAAGTTCCCTCATTCAAGTGCCTAATTCTCATTCCCCTAGGTAGGTACCTCTCTTGTTCAAATAACCAACTCTCCATTATGTATACCCAATGAGTTAGTTATCATGCCACATAAGATAACAACCTCCTATGAAATTGCAATGTTATAAGACTCTATCCAAGGTCAAGCATCCACTCACACTAAGCCATCCATATGTTCATCAAGCATCACCAAGGGAGTAGGAGGTCCAACAGTTTCCTAGCTAGGTAACACTACTTATGGACTAACCCTAAAACATAGCAACAAATAAGTTTGAAGTATTCAAAGACCTCCTCAAGTCCCAACACTTCTTTATGGGGTATGAGGAGGACCACACGATTAAGTGGCACTACTATCAACAACCACAAAAATAAAGTGTACAAAAGTACACTAAAAGGTTTTAGAAACAATCCATTCAATGGGGAGGATAAATCTCAAGAACAACAATGTGGACATAAAGTACATAGCTAACCTTCACAATCACATAAAATGGACACTTATATTACCTAATTCCAAGTCAATAGATGAGACATGCATTTCCATAGTAGAGCTTCTACTAAAAGGAACAATAGGAACACTCTCACCGTTGCGTGAGTGGATCTTAACAACCATTTTGACCATTACAAAACCAGTGGTAGCATTGAAAAAAATGTTAGTAAATACATCTAGAGCATTGGGTCTCAAGAACAACAAGCTAAATCAATAGATAATGAAGAAAAAATTATTTTATATTAGATGCCATGGAGATTTGAATATGGAAATTTTATATTAAACTCAAGTTTTAAATAAATATTTTTAAAAGTGCAAATAATAAAAGTTGAAGACCATTAACATCTTTGTAAAAAGAAAAACACATGTTCTTAAAGAAAACCATTACCCTTTTGTGAAGAGGTGTGATCTCTTGATAACTATTTGTTAAACAAAACTTAGATTTTTTTTGAAATCCTAAAAAATTTGAAGTAAAGAAAATTCAATCAAACTCAAGTCACATATGAAAGAATGTCATTGTGTGACCAATGACAACTAATTTAAGATGACATGCATAATGACATCAATTTAACATTCAGTCAATGCTAATACTAAATGTTCAAACTTGATGGATTATGGTTTGGAAATCTAATTGATATCAACTCAAAATCCCTTATTATCTGTCTCATGTTCCCTGAACATTGATAGAAATATTTCAGACTGACATCTCCTACCATCTTGGTCAACATTAACAATGACCCAAGGTTGGATGCAAAAAAAAAAATTAATATCTCCTAATATCCTAGTAAACATTGACCCAAAGTTCAGTGCAAAATATTTTAAAAGTGAAAAACAGCAAAATAAATATTAGAAAAAAAATAATAATAAATTAAAATTAAAATTGACATCTCCTAATATCCTGGTCAACATTTGAGCCAATGCCTGGGTTAATATCAATTTAACAAACATTCTAATAACCATTAACACACGATTGAATGCAAAAAATTTCAGCTTGACATCTCCTAACATCTTGTCAACATTGGCCCAAGGCATTTGTTTACATTAATGTAACAAATAGATTAATCATTGTTAATTTGATCAATAAGTTCATCATTGTTAATTTAACAATGGTTAATTTGATTAATAATTTCATCATTGTTAATTTAACAATTTTAGAAAAGGAAAACCATCTATCATTTTTCTATAGTTTACTATTTAAAAAATAAAATTCCATAATTTAATATTTAAAAAATAAAAAACCACTAGTTACTCTAATTCAGTAAAGGTTGTTACAGTTGCAATTGACCATGAGATATCAGTTACAACACGTAGGATATCACTAAGTTTCATTTCACTGGGAAAAGTAACACCACAAACAAACAAACAAAATTCAAATGCAATTTATCTGAATGTTTGTCTCGTCGCCATTGTAAAGTGCAACTTTGTTGAACTCTCCTAATATTAAAACACCCGAAGGTTTTTATTTCAGTTAAGGGTTTTCTCCAATTGCCAAACTACTATGGATGTGATTGTTATATTCGGTCGTTATCAAATTTGGCTCTGATAAATACTTAACCAGAGAGGGTCTCTATGATTCGACCTTTTGTTTGCAAATTTTGTCAACGGAAAATATAATTTCAAACCAGCTATTATATGAACAATTTATTTTCGCTCAGGCTCATGAAGTGATCAAACTCTATTTGAAAAAGATATAATATAGTTTCATTTAAAAATATGGCAATATAATTCTGAGACTTCAAATAATGGAGAAATGTCATTGTTTTAATGTATGTGTAACATACCCGACGCAAAAGTCGACGAGCGCGGATGGCAGGAGCACCACGGCGGATGGCAAGAGCATCAGGGCAGCCGGCAGCATCAACAGAGCGACAACAGTCTCAAACAACGAAAGGTGCACGAAATGAAAATGGTAAACCATAAACATTCGCGGGTGATTTATTTATAGAAAATAGTTCGGCCGAACTTTTGCTGCCGGTTTTCCAATCTCCGGCAAAAATTCTGTTTGCCTGCGCCGTCAGTGTGCCGTCAATCTAAACGGAAACACGAGTTCGGCCGAACTTTATAAGAAAGTTCGGCCGAACTATTAGAGAGTTCGGCCAAACTTTGTAAAATGTTCGGCCGAACTATTGTTGAAAAAAATTTTCGCACCTCGATTCTCACAAAAGTGTAACCCAGCTTCACGTTTCCGCCCAAAGAAAATATGGTAGCGCACTAGACCCTGATGTCCATATTTTTAGTGTTGCATCATCAAAAGTCTCCTAGATGTTGAAAGTACCTATAGGGAGCTCTAAAGCTTATTTAGATAACTGATCAACTTGAACATTTAATTCCCTAAAACATGCTTGAAGGAAACCCATTCAAAAATCTGAAAAGATTCTTGTATAATCTGAAGGAGTTGAGATGCATATTTTCAATTGAAACTTGATTATTTGACCATTTCAATACTAACTAACAATCCTCAAATTTTTGAAGCTTCTTGATTCCTTCATTCTTAGCCACCTTGAATGAAGACCACAAACCCAAAAAATCTACTTTTCTATTTGCACCTCTTCCATGAGCATCACTTACTTGGATTAAGTGGTTTGGATCAATTTATAAAAATACCCCAATTCCACGAAGGTAGGATCTCCTTGGAATGAACCATCAAAATAAACCCAAGGAATTTAATATCAATGTCTAATACGATCAGTAGCCCTGAAAAATAAAAAAATCAACTTAACCATGTATTCCCTTGTCATCCTAATGATTGTTGCAACAAAGATTTCAAGAGGAATGTTAGAGCATCATAAGATGATCAAGTTTCTAGCCCACTAAATATGATATATAAGGATAAAGCGGAACCCTTCAAAACATGAAAAATATTTGTCTAATAACTAGTCCTAGAAACAAGCCAAAAGATAGCCCTTATTCCATGTTATGTGAAGGTTAAGATCCTATTGAACTACATGAATTTCTTCCTTGGAATATAAAGAATTAGTAAATCGATGAAGAGCATACTCATATTTATTTTTCCAGAGAGGACATTATTTTGGGTTGGACCAACCATGCTTCAAACCATTATCCCAAGGTAATAACTTATTGTTTATAGCTAGCTAGGAACAAATTTTATGGCTGAGAGCCACATTGATCTTCCATATCTGGTTCCACAACCATTGGGAGGGATCATTAAAAACTTCCTTGCACCAACTTTTGTAGAAAACTTTAGCTGTATATTCACCAATAGTCAATTTTTTGGCCCAAATCAAGGAATCTAGGACATAATATTGCAGTGTAATATAGCATGAGGCTAAGAAATTGATATAATTCTTCCATTCCGCTAATAAGTGGTCCTTAAGTCTCATAATACTGGGATGTTTCCACATAGAACGTCCCAAATGCTGCATATCACTAACTTTAGCATTAGATAGAAATAAAGTGTTTGGAATTACTCAGATCCAATCTGAGATCCTTAGAAAACCTATAATGATCAATTTTACCATACCATGGGTCACTCTGATACTTTTTCCACTCCCTACCTTCCAAGCCACCCAATTTCCAATAACAAGAATTGAATTGACTAAGGCCATCCAAATGATTGGTCCTTTATAAGTTTTGATAAGGGATCAGAGCATATCTACAAAGGAGAGAAGCTTCAGGTATTTTTACTTTACATGGCCCCATAGAACCTCATTCTATGGAAAAATCCAAAGGCTTCTGGTGGCCAATGCTATTGTGAAGTGAAAGATGTCCTTTATTTTAAACCTACCCAAGGACTTGGGAACAGAACTTATGTGCCACTTTGCTAGTGGGATGGCTATGTCACTAGATTCCCCCTATATAAAATGAAACCTTTCCTTCTTAATTTTATTCAGAATGGACATAGGAGACACAGTGATAGGCATCCAAGATACAGGGATGCGCTACAAATTTTATTTTAGTAGAATCAACCTTCCACCTATGGACAAAAAGTGATTCACCCATAGAGAGATATGATATTCCACCTTTTCTCAAAGTTATGTCCAATTTGAAATCCCATAATCCTTTGGATTTAGGTGAAAGACTAAATATTTGAAACCCAAATCCAAATCTCTTATAGGGAAGTGAATGAAATCATTGAACATGTATAAACAAGGTTTCGGAAAAAAACAGATTGGTAAACAAGAATTTTCCAAATTTAATTCCATGCTTATAACATTAAAATAATTTAGAATGGAGCTTAATGTTGTAATATCCCTTGTAAAATCATATGTGAAGCATAATATCTCATCCACAAAAGGAATGTGAGATATGACTTCACTAGGAGTGGCCCCAATTACAAAAAAAAAGAACATTTCCTTTTCTTAGCTTTAATGAAAATGCTCAAATCATTATATTGTAATTATGAACAAGAGAAGAGATCAAGGGAATGCCTCCCATCAATCCCCTTGAAGCATCAAAGAAATGGGAAGGAACCTCGTCGATAAGAATAGAGAAAGAAATTGACTCAAGACACTTCATAATCTAGATTACCAACTACAAAAAAAAATCCATTTTGAGCAAAAATAACCTTAGAAGCATCTACCTTACCCTATAGTATTCTTTGGAAAAGTCTATATCTTCTTGGTTGTACTGATTGAATGGACAATTTCTTGTGCAATGGTCACTGCATCTTGGATTTGTCTTCCTTATAGAAAACCAAATTGTTTTTAAAGATAACTTCACTCACGATAGGATTTTAAAAAATAGCTATAACCTTAGATGTGATTTTGCAAATAGTGTTGCAATGGGATATGGGTATGAAATCTACAAAATAACATATGCCTTGTTTCTTTGGAATGATATCTATGTGAGTCTTATTGAAATACAAAGGACCTTTTGTGAACGCTAAGATTATGTAATCACCATCAAGAGGCTGTATTTGATTAAATCATAAAAACTAGTATAAAATTTGACTAACAACCCATCTAACCTACGGCTCTTATCTTTCTACATAGAAGAGAGAACATAAAATATCTCTAATTACGAGAATTTCACCACCAAATTTGAATTCACATCTTTCGAAATCATGGAAGGAAAGAGGTTAACGGCTTCTAGAATTCCATGATTGCGACACCCTGCAGGCTCCTTAAACATAGAGGTAAATTGCCTTATTCTTTCTTCCTCCATATCAAGAAGAGATCATTTATCCCCCTTACTTCTAATCCTCCATCTCTATTTAGGTTGTGAGGGTGTTTTATGATTTCCAAGGCTTCACGTATTTTGTGTTTGAAATGATGCTTTTCTTTGGCAATGACCTCTGCTTTTTCAAGGCATATGTGGTGACATGTTTTGCTTGAATGTTCTGCGAGGGCTGAGGTTTTAATTCTTCCAAGCCTAATGTCTGACCCATGTTATTTAAACCTTATTTTAAAGGTCCTACCTGTTTCCCCTATATAGCACTCTCCACATGAACAATTGATTTTGTAAACCCCTTTTTGTTGGAGGTGGTACAATTGATTTTGTAAAATGTTTAAATTTTTTATATCCCTTTATATTTTTTCATTAACTTTGAGCTCCATTTTTTATAATTTCCAATATAAAACCCCTTTACCCCTAATATATACTCAATATATTATGTCATGTATTCCTAAATATATATCCCCCAATATGAATTCATGTGGTATGGTATTGTATTTCTCCCTCAGTGAAGCCCTGGTGGAATAATCCAATAATCATATTGTGAGGTACATCCCTTATTGAAATTGCATTTGAAATACCTCCATTTCCCCCTACACCTAAAATGGATTGTACAACAACTCCACAAGCCTCTACTAAAGCCCTTCCTAAGAAAATAAAAAAAGTGAATGGAAGAGAGATTTTCTAAATAATTGTTAATAATTAAATTAAAATTCTGAAAACCCTAAAATAGGCATGCCTACTAACATGGAAATTGAAATATATAATAGTAAAAACACTTATCTCATGATATATGTCCCATTAGCAAGATTAAAAAAGAAACATAAAAAATAATTGAATTATAACATTATTTTAAATTGGGGTTATTAAAAATTTTACCCCACTTTATTTGAAGATTCTTAACATTTAAATATTATAACTCATAATTGTATGACACATGTTCATGTGACATTTTTATGTTGATAGATGCATGTCTATTTTGGAATAGAGTTTCTAGAATTTTAATTTAACATTCAATAATTAGTAAGAGGATGATGGAGATTTAATATGCACATGATATTTTACAATATATGCATAGTAGTATACACAAATCAATACAAAATAGTTATGTCGATTTTTCTCTTTTAATTAAATTGATTAATTAAAAAATGTCATATGAACAAGCATATGATATTGATAAGAAATATTATTAGCTCGTGGTATGATAATAAAGTCTATTTACAAATTAAGAATCTTCATGGTTAATAATCTTGTTCAATGTTTTTTAAAAATATATATGTTTAACTAATATACTAATTATTTTTATTATTTAATTAATTTTTGTGTTTATTGTGGATTGATCTCTATAAGCATTTTCCAATCATTTAATGTATATGGTTACAATAGTTTTTAATTAACCAATTTAATTAAAAGAGGAGAAAAAGAATAAATGCTTTTGAGATAAAATTATTATACTTGCTTTTGCTTCATCAATTTAATTAAAAATGTAAAAAAGGTGTAATTGCTTTTGACATAAATTTTATTTTTTAATTTGCAAATATTTTTAAAAGTATTTCATAAAGTTAAGTTCTTACTCTCTATCTAATAATCATTAATGATTAAATTGAAAATTTACAATCTTTATTCTAAAATAAACACATTTATCTATGTAAATAATTCCTACATGCATATTAATTCTTTTTATTCAAGCACATTACAAATTAATAATGATGTATGTAAGGTTTATGATATTAATTCATATAAATTCAAACATATTTGTAAAAAAATGAATATGTTGTAAAGTAATTAGAAATTATAAAAATGTGGGAATAAAATGTTTAAATCTTATACTTTTCAAAAATATTTCAACAAGAGATTTAAATAAACTATTTGAAAATCTATGTTAACTAATTATGTCCATATCAACTTAATATCTATTTTTAAAAAATTATAATTAAAATTTTTATTTAATGCTATATATATTTAATTTAGCATTCAAAAATACAATTTAAACAATGAAAAATAACACATTATATTTTGCATTATAAAAAAAAATTGCTTGTAAAAAAATTTGATCCGTATCAAATCATATTAGTTCTATACTCAAAATTGATCAAAATTGATCTATACTGATAATTACCCTATATTAAATTTAAAATTTCCTATGCAATTTTACCAAAAATCTAATATTACCTATGCAATTTTACCAAAAATTTAATAAGCAACCTGGAAAAGAAAAAACTTAATTCACTCCATCACAAATCTTTTATTTGTTTAACCAAATTCTGACCTAGATCACATAAAATGAAACATATGAGTTATCCCCTATAATGCTGCAATTTCCATGTCCCTGGTGTGGGATCAGCTCTGCAGATAGGTCACACGTTCGAAAGGACCTCAGGAAAAGGGAGTATGTTTAATTTGGGAGTGGTGTAGGAAGATATGCTGATACACAGCACAACTCTAGGCCCTGTCTTCTGCTGTAAGCTTTCTTATCATGTCATCCATGTCACATACATATGACCCTTTGTGCCCTCCCTCTTCATCTTCACTAACTGCCTTCATGGCCGCTTCTCTTATCTCCCTCGCTCTCAATCTCACTCGATTTCCTTTCTCTTCCTTCATCAACATTCTTACACTTCTCTCCACAGTCTCCCGTTTCAGCTCTCCCTCTTTTCCCCTCCACATCTCGATGCACACCCCCACCTCCTCCTCCAACATTTGTGAATTCGCGAACTGCTCGGCTTCCATAGGCCACCCAATGATGGGCACCTCTTGGCTTAGGCTCTCCAGCACCGAATTCCATCCACAGTGACTGAGGAAACCTCCCGTCGAAGGATGGGACAGGATCAGAAGCTGAGGAGCCCATTTTCTGATAAGCAAACCTCGCTTCTTTTCCTTCACTCGGTCTTCGAATCCCTCGGGAAGAAACTCCGCTGAGAACTCTGAATCGAATGGGGCCTCCAACGGCGGCCTGACGACCCAAATGAAAGGTTGTTGGCTTGATTCAAGCCCTAGCGCTAGCTCCTTCATGTATGACGACGATATCACACTTTGGCTTCCAAAAGAAACGAAGAGCACAGAGGAGGGCTCCTGGGATTCAAGCCACTGCAAACATTCTGCCTCTTCCTGGTTTCCCCGCTGTAGAAAATCAGAAGCGATCCTTGCATTTGAATTAGCAGACGAAGAAAGCAACGAAGAGGGCAGGATCGGCCCGAGTGCCCAAACCGGGCTGCCGGTGGATTTTCTCATGTGTTGGAGACTGCTATGCTCCAGCTCTTCGAACGTGTTATATATCGACCCCCAACTACGCATATTGAGAGAATTCTGACGATTTTTGAACAAGGTCCAGGAATCGGATCCTGTGGCATTTTTTATGCTGGTGGGGAGCTGAGATCGGTGCACTGTAACGTGTGGCATGTCTGGCAGAACAAACTCGTCGGCGCTGGTCTTGGTGTGAGGCAGATGAATACAGAGGGAGTTAAAGACGGAGGTGCCATAAACCCCAGCAGTGCAGAACTGAATCCTGGGTATTCCCAACCTGTTCCCCACGTCTAGCGTCCATCCCAAGAATGCATCGCTGATGATGCACAGCGGCAGGCGCCCACCATCTTCTTCAGAGATCCGGCGGATGAGAAGCTCGAAATGGGGCTCCAGGTGCTCAGCGGCTTCCCGGAGACGCGGGAAAAGAAGGCCAGGGAGAGAGTCTGTGTTTTCGGTCCCAGGAGGAAGACCGTAGGCGGCGCTGGAGAATGGCAGCTCCGCCAGGCGGATATCCAGACCGGGGCCAGCGGATTCGATCTTGGGTCTCAAGCTTCGGATGTTGAGAGGCGTATTGGCGATGGTGATGGCGAATCCGGTTCGTCTGGCAAGCTGCTTGGCGAGCTCAACGAAGGGGATGATGTGGCCCTGAGCCATGTAGGGGAACATAACCACATGGTGCTTGAACTTTTTGGTAGTGGTGATCAAATTGTCATGAGGGAAGGGGATGAGAGCTTCCATTGTGGGTAGAAGATCTCTGCAGTGAAATGATCACAGAATCCGTTCGATGGGCAGAGGGGAAGAAGTATACCTTAAAAAATCATAGCTCCCTTGGTACATATAAATGTTTTTTAATTAATTTATTTAATTAAAAATGTAAAAAGACACAACACAATATTGTATATAAATTTTTTTATTTTTTATTTTTAATATATTAGAATATTTGGTAGTGGGTTAAATTCTAATCATCTAGTAAGTAATTTTTTATAATTAAATTAAGTTTATAGTAGTTTAATTTCAAAATAGCATATTTTATCATTAATAATAATAATAATAATATAGTTTTTATTATTTATAAATTTTAGTGTTTTAGGAGAAGTTTTAATGTTTATTATGACTTAAAAATAAAATATTGCAATATATAGGATTAAGTAATATTAACCTGTATTTCAAAATATATTAATTAAAAAAAAATTAATATTGAGAATGTAACTTATAATTAAAATATTTCTATGTCAATGCTATATAAAATATTTCAATATCTATTATGTATATATTATATATGGTTAGAAAAATATGCATATGATAAAGTAATTGGACAAAATAAATTCTCATGGTTAAAATATTCCAAATAGTCCTACAATTCTACAATTTGGCCCTTCCTTATGTATGATCAATTTTCCCTGAAATGCAAAAAAAATTGTGGGAATTTACAAATTTAGTTTGTATAACTTAATCAATCCAATACCCAATAATATTTAATCTTTCTATACATAAATCTTTTCAAATTTTAAACTTCAAAAAAATTTCAAGAAATTTAATTCTTCTAAACTTTTACTAAATATATAATTAATATAAATTTATACTAATTAAAATTACAAATAATATTTATCTTTCGAAATTTATTTTATATATATATATATATATATATGGATATATTTTCAAAGACTATCATCTAGCTTTCACATGTTCTTAACCTGAATGAGTCAGCTTTGATAAGCGAGGTAATAAAAACAATTATAAATTAGGAAGTTGAGTTCTGAAAATTTAGAACAATGGCTCAACAGTTTGGCTAATTCTTATTTACGGTTCAACGTTGATCTCTTTCTTCTAATAAAATAAATTAAACTCACAACTAACCTTTGAAGACTTTTAATGGGATAGAATAAAAAATAATATTAACACATCATAATGTTTAGAAAACTAAAATATATTAAGAGTTAAAATAAAAACTAAAATATATTAACACCTAAACCAATGATGTAAATAGCGTGAATACTTTTTCGGAAATAGTGCAGAATATAATATAAACAAAGTAATGAATCAATAGAATATTTACACCACCATGATAACGATGCGAACCAACCTTAAAAGACTTTTAATGGGATAGAATAAAAAATAATCTTAACACATCATAATGTTTAGAAAACTAAAATATATTAACACTTAAACCAATGATGGAAGTAGCGTGAGTAGTTTTTTGGAAATAGCGCAAAATATAATATAAACAAAGTAATGAATCAATAGAATATTTATACCATCATCATAACGATGGGAACCGTAATTTAATTGAAGTGAAGAATTATTGGCAAAAATATAATTCAATTAAAATGGCCATACATTTAAAAGCAGTTACGTGGACTCAATGAATAGCACAAAACCTGAAAAGAGCATTAATAATTACAAATTTGTAACATGAAGTAGCTAGGTCTAACTTAATTTTACAAATTTATAATACAAAGAAACGAGGTGTAAAGTAATTTGATATAGTTTAGCCAGCTTAACAAGTAAATACTACATACAAAACATGACACTCCAATTCTGGTGTTTCAATATATTATGAAAAATCACATCATAATAAAGTTAAGCATGTAAAAAACGAGTGCTGAAATTGATGCTTTTATCTTGTTTGGTTTTAAATTAAGTGAAATCAATTTATCAAAAATAGCAATATCCCTATCAAACCATCATCAAATATATGATAAAAAATAATGAAATATTTACCACAATTTTTATGGATAAAACACATCAACTTACCGCCAAACCAAACATGACCTCACCTCAAAGATATTTACCACCATCTTTATTGGCAAAAAACATTAACTTGCAACCAAACAAAACATGACTTTACTTAAAAGTGAAAAAAACCCACATAAATTGCAAATGGATTTGGAAAAGTATCTATTATATAACTTAAAACAATAAAATATATCAACCACAATTATTTTTATGGAAACTAGAAGTAAAAAAAAACACTAAAAACATGGAAAAACATCAATTATATAATTAAAACAATTAATTATATAATTAAAAACAATGAAATATATCAACCATAATTATTTTTATTTATATAAACCAAAAGTAAATAAAAAACAACAACATAAAAAACAAATGGCATAAAAAGCATCAATTATATAACTAAAAACAATTAAAAGTATTGACCACAATTCTGATTCCTCTACCACATCAACATCAGCTTGTAGCCAAAACAACAAATGGAAAAAGCATAGCATTAAAAAAAAAGGAGTATGATGTTAACTTACAAGTAGGGTTTTAAAAATTATTCAAAATTATAATTATAATTATAAAATAATTTAATTACAAATATTATAAAATAAATATATAAATATTGTTAAATATTGAAAGGTAAAAAATAAGATATTTTTTATTATTGGGCAAGGTTTAATTTTAAAATAGATGTAAGTGGTCATAACAATAGGTTTATTGATAAAACAAAAGAAAATTTAAAGAAAAAACTAAACAAGAAATAGTTCTGGGATAGGTGACTTTTTGGGAATCCTGGTTACTAGGTGCAAGCTCGGAAGTGATGATTGGCGTTATGTGATTCATTCCACTAGTTTCAATCCCACTTCTTCACCTCTGTAAGCGTCACCCAATGCTTGAGTGCTAAGTGGACTATTCAAAAATCATGAGAAATTAGTCACTTACTACTACCTCTCATAGAAATGGTCATAGATGAATGACTTACTTAACGCAGTTGAATCCCAAAAAATGATATCTAATATAATGCACTGCGGAAAACCCTCATACTTGTAGGCTTTAACCCTGTATAGAAATTATTTGCAAATGAACTTAAAAACAGAAAATAAACAATAGCGAGAGCATAAAACATAAAACAGATATACACAGAGATTTTCCCTTGGATAAAAAATTGGGACGACCAACATGACTTTTCATTATATTCCTTTTAGTATTACAACACATATATATACATGAAAAAACATACATAAACCTCATCTATTAACCCTGAATTACAACATAACCGTAGTTCCCTTGACTGGATCTACAAAATACCAGGGGCTGAAAACCATCATGCTCCAAAACCATGTGCAAACCCATGCACAAAACCATGGGAGGCTCCGCCCACCGAAAAATAGGATCCAAAAAGAATTTCCCAGGGCGCTTCCCTGCACCCTGAACAGGAGGGGTTGCCGCCCCCCTTGTGACCCCCCTACTATGCCCAGAGCAATGTACAGGGGGTTGTCGCCCCACCTATGACCCCCCCGCGCATGACTAGTCGTGGAAATAATATAACACATACCTAACATTCTCTCACTTATTGTTTTCTTTTCGCAGGGGGCCACAGGAGAGCTTAGTCATTAGCCCAGCTCTGCAACACCCATTGTTTCTCTACACCAAGAGAACTTCTGAGTGTTCACAGACTTCGTCAATGCATGTGCAACATCATTGAAAGTGTCCACCTTTACCAACAACACCCTTTTAGCCTCAACCATATCTCTCACAAAGTGATATTGAACATCAATGTGCTTTGTCTTTGAATGATAAGCAAGGTTCTTAGCCAAGAAAATTGCACTTTGGCTATCACAATCTATCCTTATAGTCACACCAACCCCTTACTTGAACACAATCTCCGCAACCAAACCTGCCTCTTTCTTTACGAGTGGTCGCTGTAGGTCTCCGCCTCTGTAGTTGAAAGAGTCACTACAGACTGTCTTTTACTCATCCAACTGACTGCACCTCCAAATAGGCTAAACACATACCCACTTGTAGATCTTCTTTGGTCCAGATCTCCAACCCAGTCTACATCAATAAAACCACGAATGTCCAAAACTCTTTCCAATCCTGGTCTTCCCTGGTAGCACAAGCCATAATCACTAGTGCCACACAAATATCTAAAAATCCGCTTCACTGTTGTCCAATGCTCCTTCCCTGGTTTTGACATAAACCTACTCAATACTCCCACTGCATGTTCAATGTCTGGTCTAGTACATACCATTGCATACATCTAGCTACCCACTGCACTTGCATATGGAACACGGGACATATCCTCCTCTTCTTCTTGTGTCTTGGGACACTCTTCAGCAGACAACTTTACACCTACAGAAATCAGAACATTCACTGGTTTACTATCCTGCATATTGAACCTCTGCAATATAGTCTCGACATACTTCCTCTGGTTTAACTAGAGCTTCCTCTTTGTCCGAGCTCTCTTAATTTCCATGTCCAAAATATAGTTTGCAGCACCAAGATCCTTCATGTCGAATTTGGAGAATAGCTGGGTCTTCAAATCTTGGATAATTTCTTTGGCATTTCCAATCAACAACATACCATCCACATAAAATACCAAATAAATAACATGGTCACCGATTAATTCAAAATAAACACAGTGATCCTCCTTGCTTCTAGTGAAGCCAAGTCCCCATATATAGGTATCAAATTTATGATACCGCATCCTTGGTGACTGTTTTAACCCATACAAAGACTTCCTTAACCTGCATACCAATTCTTTCTTCCCCTTCACCATAAAGCCTTTAGGTTGTTTCATGTATATCTCCTCTTCCAGATCCACATGAAGAAATGATGTCTTCACATCCATCTGTTCTACCTCAAAATCAAATGCAGCAGCAACAGATAAAAGTAATCTAATAGAAGTAACTTTGGCAACAGGATTAAAAATATCACCAAAATCAATTTCGGGCACCTAGGAATAACCTTTTGCTACCAACCGAGCTTTGCATTTCTCCACCTTTCCTTCTACATTCATCTTCTTCTTAAACACCCATTTTCTCCCAATGGGCTTCCTTCCAGCCGACAACTCCACCAGATCCCATGCCTCATTTTTATCCAATGATGCCATTTCATCAACCATGGCCTCCTTCCAGAGTTTTCCATCCTCTGAATCTACTGCCTCTCTGACAGTTCTAGGATCATCATCAGTTATAGTTAAAACAAAATTTGAACATAAAGCAGATGGACCTTTCTGGTTGTCTTCTTTCACGAATTGATCTTCTCATAGCTGGAGTTTATGGCTCTTTCTCTTCTGAGTCTTCTTCTTTTGTAGAGTCTGATTCATTCTCCTTTAGCTCAAACTCTATCTTCTCAAGTTTCTTTGGTAGGACTTCATGTTTAATAACATCTTTCACCTTTCTAAACACCACATCTCAGTTGTACACAACCTTCCCTATTTCCAGGTTCCAAAGATTGTAACCCTTTAAGCCATCCTTATTACCAATAAAGATGCACTTTTTAGATTTATTATCCATCTTGGTCCCTTTCTCCTTTGGAACATGTACATATGCATCACATCCAAATACCCTCATATGTGAAAGATAGGGTTTCTTACCAGTCCATACCTCATGTGGAGTCTTCTCCTCCAACACTGATAAAGGTGATCTGTTAACCAAGTAACATGCAGTCTACACTACCTCTTCCCAGAATTATTGTCCTAACCCAGTACCACTAAGCATGCTTCTTTCCTTTTCCATCAATGTTCTCTTCATTCTTTTCGTAACTCCATTTTGCTAAGGTGTGTATGGAGTAGTCTTTTGCCTTTCTATACCACACTTTTTACAGAACTCTTCAAATTCATTCTTGAAAAACTCCCCACCATTATATGTCCTTAGCACCTTTATCTTCTTCTTTGCCTGGTTTTCCACCAAAGCATTAAATTCTTTAAATCTTTCAAAGACTTCAGATTTCTTCCTCAAGAAATATATCCATGTATTCCTTGAGAAGTCATATATGAATGAAACATAGTATACAGACTTCCCTAGTGATGGAACCAACACAGGTCCAAACACATGATTGTGCACAAGCTCTAATATCTTGTTCGCCCTCTTAGCACCAGAAGGAAAACTCACCTGATTCTGCTTCCCATATACCAATGTTCACATAAATCGAAATCCAGAGGGCTATTATACATACCTTCTACTATACCATTTCCATGCAATATCCTAAGGCCCTTCTCTCCAATATGTCCAAGCCTTTGATGCCATAGCATGGTCTTTTATCCAAAGACCACTAGGCTTTTCGCTCCACTTTCAGGAACCACAGAACTATTGCACCCATCAATAACAATATTGCCTTGAAGCTTGTATAGATTTCCAATACGAACTCTATGCATTAATACCAGTGCTCCCCGAACCATCTTACAGGTATCTTTATTGAACACTGTTTTTACACCTGCATCATCCATCTTGCTTACAGAAATCAGATTTCTAGTAAATGCAGGAATGTGCAAAACACCAAGAAGTGTTCTAATCCATCCACCTTGCAGCGTCAGCTTGACTTTTCCACGTTTGACGATTCTAGCCTTCCTATCATCACCTAAGAAGACATCACCGCCATCATATTTCTCATACTTGTAGAACCACTCGCTATGGGGAGTGAATTGAAAGGATGTACCCGAGTCAATCAACCATGACTCATGATCTACATGTGTATTTGAAGAAGAAGCCAAATACACATCCTCACCTTCATCCGAGGTGGTTTTTGCCTTTATAGAAGGAGCATCATCAGATCCCTTTCCTTTCTCAGGAGCTTTAGATCTGCAGTCCTTTTTGTAGTGCCTTTCCTTTAAGCATTTCTAGCACACATTTACAAACTTTCTAGGAGATTTAGATCTACCTCTAGATTTAGATCTCCCACTCGAAACCTTATTCTTGTTTCTGTTCTGGGACCTTCCTCGTATAGATAAGGCATCTCCATTCTGACCCTCCATATTTCTCCGTCTCATTTCCTTCGATAGCAAGGCTGAGACGATGTCATCAAAATTCAAGGTAGATGTATTTCTACCTATTGTAATAACCAGACTATCCCACGAGTCTGGTAGAGAACACAACAAACTGATGCACTTATCTTCATCTGAGATTTTAATATCAATAGATGACAGCTCACTTACCACAGTATTGAACGTGTTCATATGCTCTGTCACCGAGTCTCCATCCTTCATCCTCAGGTTATACAACTTTTTCTGCATGAACAATTTATTCACCAAAGACTTAGATTGGTACAAAGTCCCAAGTTAGTCCCACAAATTCTTCGTCGTACCTTCCCCAAATACATTCAACAATACTGTATCTGAGACACACAACCGTATTGTGCTCTTCGCCTTCTGATCCAGCCTTTTCCAGTATTCATTTGGCATTACCGTTGGTTTAGTACCTGGATCTACCGTGATCCACTGGTCTTTATTCACTAGCAGATCCTTTATCTTGAGCTTCCACAACTCAAAACTCTGACAATTAAATTTCTCAATCTCTATATTTCCATTGTTCACCATCGTCTTTCACCGCAAGAATCAATCCCGCAGATATCCCACTCGATAAGGTATACCACAGGCCCGGAAAAAAAACCACTCAGCAGCAAAGGTGTCCCCTTAAAGCCGAAACTGCTCCGATACCAAATGTGGGTTTTAACCCTGTACAAAAATTATTTGCAAACGAATCTTAAAAATAGAAAATAAACAATAGTGAGAGCATAAAACATAAAACAAATATACACAGAGATTTTTCCCTAGATCCCAAATCGGGACGACCAGCTTGATTTTTCATTATATTCCTTTTAATGTTACAACACACATATATACATGTCGAAGCATACATAAACCCCAATCCATTAACCCTGGATTAAAACATAACCATAGTTCCCTTGATCGGATCTACAAAATACTAGGGGCTGAAAATCATCATGCCCCAAAACCATGTACAAAACCATGGGCAGCTCCGCCCACCGAAAAGTAGGGTCCAAAAAAATTTTCCTAGGGCGTTGCCCTGGACCCCGAACAGGGAGGGCTGCTGCCCCCCCTATGACCCCCCTGCTACACCTACCGCAAGGTATAGGGGGAATTTCCACCCCCCTGCGCATGACTAGTCATGAAAATAATATAACACATACCCAACAATACTTAAATACAAAGAGTAAAGGGATCTCTACTTGAATGATTCATGAGGCACAATACTTTCTAAGGTTTTGCAAATGGGGTAGCAAGCTATGTGACCTTGATTGTGGGGAAAAACTCCACAATTAAGCGCACTTGAGCCAGAGGAGTTCTGGGATGGGTGACTAGAAGTGATGATTGACATTGAATCCCAAAAAATGATATCTAATATAATGCACTGGGGAAAACTCTCATATTTAAATATAAAATTTTTTATCATAACTTAATAGTCTCTTGAAAAGAAAAACATATATATTCCTCATATAAAATATAAAATTATTTTCACATGCAAAATTTAAAAAAAAAAAAACTAAAAAATATACTATTATAATTACATACTTGAAAGATAAATAAATGAAAGCGAAAAATTTATCCAACAATATTACACTCCTAACTTAAAACTTGAAAATAAAAACCGATAAAAACTTATCCCAAAAATCTTTATATCTAAAAATCCTTATACCTGAATTTTAATGCTTCTATTGAAAGTCATAAAAACCATTTTAAATAGGCAGTGCCTTCCACATACACAAGAAAATAAGTAATGTTCAGGGTACACAAAGCTTTATCATAAGCAGGCGAATAGTAATATTAACTGTACAAAAGGCTTTATCATAAGCAAATAATGATCATTACATGCAAATGCCTTGCATGCCTGGGGTAAAGGGGTAACAAAAGTTCCTTGAAAATTTGAAGAGATGGAAAAATCTCTCATTTTATTGCTGCCATTATACTTATAATTTTAAATAAAACAAAATAAAACTTTACCACGTGTGCACATGCATTAAATTTTCAAACCTTCGAATTAGAAAACTGAAAAATATATATCCTGACCTGAAATTAGTAAGCAAACATATTCTGAAGATTATTAATATGTACAGGTTTTTATATTACTACCAACACATAACTATGCCAAAAAAATTGAAACTAGTATTCCATTGGATGAAAGAGCGAAGTCGTTTTCTAAGTGCGTTAGTTGTGATCCCTGCCTTATCACTCACATTTTTTTATAATAGGAGAAGGAATTAAAAAAAAATGTAGAAAAGAATTATATTTCTTGGGAAATATTTTATTAATAAATAAATAAAAATGTAATACTTATCATATTCGCTATCTTGGTTTTCTAACCATAACTTTATCGGAAAATACAAAATGGATAAAAGGAAAATAAAGATGAGGAGAAATATATTAACAAAAATAAAAGAAAAAAACATGTTGATGATGTTTTTAACTGATCATGTGTATATTAATTGGTTTATGTGAGGTTTAGTTTTAACCAAATCAAAGGTTTAATTTTTTTGGGAGGAGCTTAGAATGACAGTGATTTTTGTGGGAATTAACCTATCTCAAGTAGAATTCAAATTTGACCAAGCTTCACCTAATCCAATATTGAGGTTGGCTAAACCTGATTAGAAAGAGAAAAAGAAAAATCTAACCATGCTTTACACAAACGGAAAATAAAACAAGGCTTTATTGTGACCTATATGAGTATAGGTCCATCTTAACTCTCAATCTATCAAGCAGCCTAAGGGATCAGATTAAATCTCTGAAGATTCATTTTTCTTTTTTAATATGGAACTAAGGATAATGTTTGCATGTTCAAATATTTGATTCCTCTTGACTTTGGATAGAGTTGAATTGTGATGGTTAAAGAACCTTTGCTATTGAAAGTTCATGGGTTCAATTCTCTAGACACTATCTAAGCTAGGCTATGTGGTTGAACCTACAAAAATTGATCCCTTAAGGTGGTACAAATATTATGTGGGTTTCATGAACCACACACATATTTCTTTTATTTTATATAGTATACACATAATTAAGATTTGAAATATTTAATATGGGATTCATATTCTACACATTAAAATATTAATGCATGTCTCAATTATATTAAGAAGTAGAAAACATATATCCATAAAACACTCTCTCTATTAAAATAAATTGTTATACATACATACATACATACATACATACATACATACATACATACATACATACATACATACATATATATATATGTCAACTTCATATAAAGATATAGTAAATGAGTTACAAATCTCCATTAAAAACTTATTAATCTAATAAGAATTATATATATATATATATATATATATAGAGAGAGAGAGAGAGAGAGAGAGAGAGAGTTGCATGAATATTTTTATTTATGATTCCGATTCTATACATTATAATTTTAATACATCAATCCAACATTGAGGTTGGCCAAACCCAGTTAGAAAGAAAAAAAGAAAAAGGTAACCACGTTTTACAGAAACAGAAAATAAAATGAGGCTCTATTGTGATCTCTATGAGTATAGATCCATCTTAACTCTCAATCTATCAAGCACCCTAAGGGATCAAATCTCTGAAGATTCATTTTTTTTTAATGCGGAATTTAGGGTAATGTTTGCATGTCCAAATATTTGATTCCTCTTGACTTTTGATAGATTCGAATTGCGATTGTTAAAGAACCTTTGCTATTGAAAGTTCATGGATTCAATTCTCTAGACACTCTCTAAGTTAGGCTCTATGGTTGAACCTACAAAAAATGACCCCTTAAGGTGGTACAAATATTATGTGGGTTTCATAAACCCCACACACATATTTCTTTTGTTTTATATAGTATACACATAGTTAAGATTTGAAATATTTAATATGGGATTCATATCCTACACATTAAAATATTAATGCATGTCTCAATTATATTAAGAAGTGGAAAACATATATCCATAAAACACTCCCTCTATTAAAAAAAAATTGTTATATATATATATATATATATATATATATATAATTTAATTATTTATATTTAAAATGTTATATGTCAACTTCATATTAATAAAGTAAATGAGTTACAAATCTCCATTAAAAATACTTATTAACTTAATATAAAACATATATATATATATATATATATATATAGAGAGAGAGAGAGAGAGAGAGAGAGAGTTGATATTGTATATTTTAGTTTATGATTCAGATTCCACACATTATAATGTTAATACATGCCCCAATCAATTTGGAAAATACAAAATGGATAAAGGGAAAACAAAAGATAAGGAAATAAAATTTTAAATCGTAAAATAAAAGCAACAAACATATTGACCATGCTTTTTAACCCATAATGTGTATACCAATTGGTTTATGTGGGGCTTATTTTACCAAATCAAAGGTTCACATTTTTTGGGAGAGGTTGAGGATGATACCCATCTTTGTGGAAATTAAACTATCTCAAGTAGAATCCAAACTTGACCAAGGTTTAAGAAATCCAACATTGAGGTTAGCCAAACCTAGTTAGAAAGAAAAAAATAAAAAATTAACCATGTTTTACACAAATGGAAAATAAATTGAGGCTCTATTGTGATCTCTATGAGTATAGATCCATCTTAACTCTAGATATATCAAGCAACCTAAGGGATCAAATCTCTGAAGACTCATTTTTTTAATGCAGAACTTAGGATAATATTTGCATGTCCAAATAATTGATTCCTCTTAACTCTTGATAGATTCGAACTGCGACTGTTAGAGAACCTTTGCTATTGAAAAGTCATGGGTTCAATTCTCTAGACACTTTCTAATCCACGCTCTGTGGTTGAACCTACAAAAAGTGATCCCTTAAGGTGGTACAAATATTGTGTGAGATTCATGAACCCCACACACATATTTCTTTTGTTTTATATAGTATATACATAGTTAAGATTTGAAATATTTTATATGAGATTTATTTTCTACACATTAAAATATTAATGCATGTCTCAATTATATTAAGAAGCCGAAAACATATATCCATAAAACACTCTATAAAAAATTTATTTTTGTTTTATATATATATATATATTATTTAATTATTTATATTTAAAATATTACATGTGAACTTCATATTAAGAAAGTAAAAAAAACACACATATATAGAGAGAGAGAGAGAGTTGACATTGTAATATTTTATTTACGATTCAGATTCTACACATTATAATGTTAATACATGCCCCAATCATATTTGGAAGTAAAAAACATATATTCATAGGATTGTCTCTAATTATTTTCTTCGTTATTAATATTTTTTAAATGTTATATATCAACTTCATATTAAGAATGAAATAAATTACACATGTTCTTTACAATGAAAAGTGAAAATATGAGATTTTTTTTTTAATTTAAATTAGTTTGATTTTCTTTACATAAGCTTAATATAAAACTACGTTATTTAGTATGCCCATTAAAATGTTTTATTTATGACTAATAGTAACATATTTTTTTGTTATTAATATATTTTTATTTTAACTATTACATATCAACTAAATTTAGAATGAATTACAAATCATGTAATATTAATTATATTATTTTTACATAGTATTGGTCAACTCCAAATTAAATAGTGAAGGAATTATATATTTCTTTAATATGAAAAAGAAAAATAAATTTTTGTTCTTTACTTTAATTACTTTATCTCCATATAAAATGGATGTATTAATTTTAAATGTCATGTTATATGACAACATCTCCCATTGTAGAGCACCTCTAGATACAACCATGTTGTTTTCTCCTTTATCTTCTATCCTATTTTTAATGTAGTTTTTGTCCTCTCACTTACCTTCTCCCTAAATTTTTGTTTAATTGTATTAAGTTATTTGGTTACTTAAAATAACTCCAAAATAAATAAATAAACAAAATTATGCCTCATCCTCATGCTAATAACACTTTGTAGTCCTGTAACACCCCCACCCCGATTTTGATTTAATTTACTTTTATCTCTCACAAAATTATGTATTATTGTTAAAAGATAAACCAACAAATGTGATTAACATTGTTTAATAAATGTGTGTTTATATTTTTTTATTATGAATAAAGATTTATATGTCTAGAATTACTACAACTGATTCGTAAATAAATTTCAATATTCCAGAGTGGTTAGAGGGGCAATTGGAAGGTGACAGTTACCTTCTCCTCTGGAGATAAATGAAAGATCTTGGTGAGGAGAGGGGGTTCTATAAACTGTGAAAGAAGGAGGCTGCTGAATAGAGGGTTTGGAGTTGGTTAAGACTAGTGGAACTCTGAAACTCAACGATTTGTAGACTGGACACCAGTCCAGAGGTCTAACTCTCTTGACGCAATTGCTACCTAGACACTCTAGTGTGAGCACGGGGGGAGCAGAGGACATCATAGCCTCTCTGACAGCTGGGTGGCATCACTAGTTGGGTACATTTTGAGATAAGTATTTGAGCACTATACATTGAAGAAATAAAAAGGGAACTAATGTATTGAGTAATTCTGTATTCATTTTCTCTTGAAGGATAGTTACATGTCTATTTACTGGTGAAAGAACAAAACTTAGTTGAGTTTTATTTCTAGGAAAACTGATAAAGTTATACTGAGATAATTTCATTACAATCATAACTATGTGTTTCTTTCCTTACAACATTTTTGTGTACATAGCTGTGTATTATATCTTAACTCTGGTAAAATTTGTCTTGTGGTATCTGCGAGATAGCATGCATGACATCTATGTAATTTCTTTAGACTCTTATATTAAAATATTTGCAACAGAAGCCAAGTTTAAATTCAGTAAAGGAATACAATGGCTCAATCTTGTGACTTTGGTGTTCAATTATTTCCTCTATGTTGTACATATTTTTCCAGACTAGCGTAATGGGAAAACAGGGACAAAGGTTTGGAATTTAGCCCAGTTGAAAACCAGGCCGAAATCCCTGTCCTCTAGCCCTAATTTGAGTTAAAATGTGGTAAACATACATGTAGAGATATAGGGTAGTGACTACATATCTTAACCAAATTATTCAACTCGATGGAAACACAGTTAACTGGAAAATTAGAAAAAAAAATTATCGAACTTAGAGTCAAACCCCAGATACAATTTATGAGAAGAGATTATATGTGCAACGTAATACCAAATATATACAAAATAGATGAAACAAGACTATAGTTGGCTTATCTATCACATTAACATTACATATAGGTATTACATTGTTTTATCAAGTATAACCTAGTGCATATATGTATATGTGTGTGTGTGTGTGTGTGTATTATGCAAAACAAAAGAGAACAAATAGTAGAAAACAAGCTTTTCGAGATAGATACATATGCTATCAATTCAAATATAAAGAGAAAACCCTTAAGGGGAAAGTACTAAATTACTCATAATATAATTCAACTACGACAGTTATGAGGAGAACCACAATCCATAAACACACAATTATTACAAGTGAAAAACAAAAAGGAATAACATTATAAATAGAGGAACAAATCTGCAAGTCCGCAGAGATACAAACCACATTTGGTCAAAACGAGTTATATATATATATATATATATATATATATATATATATATATAACATCTAGCACCATAATAAGGTTCTCAATAGTTCTTAAGAAAGAAAAACTTAGAAATCCTTGGCTTGTCCTCGACAGAAGGGTAGAAAATAATTAAATACGGGAGAAACCCTTGGAAGGTCAAATCCCCGTGAAAGATAAAATTAAACCTTAACAAATTCCATGGTCAGACTGATACCTGCCACACAGATGCTAGCAGCAAACCCTCAGAGACAAAACAAAACACAATTTCTCCGTAGTGTAACTGAAAACATGGAGATAAACTTACCACGATATGATCAGTAACCTCTGTCACCAAGTTCGAAGCTAGCTAGACAGGAGGGTTCAACATGTTGGTGCTCATTACGATGAAAAATCCCCACGAACCTTACCAAAAATAAATAAACAGGAACCCAATGAGAATTGTAGCCATTATGGCAGCCGAATTATCCAATAGAAAAGATAAAGATGGAATAGAGTTTACCAACAAGGTGTAAGGCCAGGATTAGGCATGTTGTGAATCCACAAGTTGGTTTCTCATGGCTTGGTGGAATGGGCTCCCTTAACGACAAATAAAATTAGACAGAAATTGAAAAAGACTTAGACCTGCAAAAAAAACGTAACCAGATACTTGACCTCACAATCTGCTATTCCAAATAGAAACCAAAATTATCAGTGTTATTAACTCATGGATGGGTGTGGCAAGAAAATGTTACAAAAACATGTCAGCGAGGATTTGCAGAGAAAATAGCAGCACCACAATAGAATGAAGGTTCTTCAAAGGGGGTAGGGTCATGGTTACCCTAACCAACCCCTAACACATATGAATTTTCTGATTCGGAGCCTGTAGATCAACCACTGTGGAGGAGCCACATTTAAGTTCTCACAGCCGGCAACTGTCGGTTTGGAGGTTTAGAGAAGCAATGGAGGGTTCGAGTCTCCAACCGGTGGGATAGGAGAAAGGAAATAAATCGAGCCAACTCCAAACCTTAGCCAAGATCCAAAAACCCAAATTTTCATAAAGATTTAAAGTACCTTAATTGTGTTGGATATTTTTGTAATTTTAGGTGTACAATATAATCTATACTGTAATAATTCACCGTAATGATATATGTTATATTCGTGCAGATTATTTTCCATTATAATTTTAATGGTACTACCATTATAGTATTATGTATGGTAAGAATTATGATATATGTTATAGTTTGTGTTATATATGGTGAATTTTTTTTTCAATAAGTTATATGGTTTAAGTGGTAGTGACAAGTGGTATTAGAGCCAAGTTAGAACACTGGACTGAAAGGGAAAACTAACATGATAATATTAATAACAAGTTTGTTGAAAAATTGTGCACAAATGACAACAAAACATGGAAGAAGACTGAGGATTGGTTGTGATGAGGAGGGGATATGGAAACCAAATACCCATAGCTATAGGAGGAGGCAAACACTTGCCAAATCTGGAAAGAAACCCAAAAATGTGGGTACAACTAAGTGTCGGCCAACATCAGCAGACTAGTAGGTTGTTGGAGGAACAACAAAGCCAAAACAGCTGATTGTTGGACATTGTCCAAAGCTAAAAATTGACATGGCTCGAGTTAGAGGTGATAATAAGAGATTAATGTGTGAACATGAGAGAATTTTAAATAGTCTCTCCAATAGACAAAATCATCGCATTGATCAACCCATTCCTGAACGGGGCACTCAAAATGAGAGTGAGCGACAACAACATGCTAACAATAATCATGAAGGAATTCAGACTCAACGAGGTAACAAAAGTAAGGCATATACTAAGGCAGAATTCGGAAATATTTCTGAACTACATGAGATGAAGAAATAGAAAATGGAGTTACAAGGAGAGTTTAGGAAAATTAAACCCCCCATATTTGACGGATAAGTTTAAGAGGTGGCGGAAGCCCCACTTATTAACATTAATAAGTACTTCTAGGTCTATGAGTACAATAGAAAACTTAAAGCTTGGATATCCATCTACCAACTTCGAGAAAATGCCACATTATGGTGGGAAGAAGTTAAGAATGTTTGAGGAATAGAGGAGGAGGACATGACTTGGGATGAATTTCATTAGTAATTTAAAGAGAAGTATTTAACGAAACATTTTTACAAAGAAAAATCTAGAGAATTCCATGATCTAAGGTTGGGCCATATGACCATGGATGATTTTATAATTAAATTCACTTCCTTATTAAGATATGTACCATATCTGCAGGATGAGAAATCAAAGGTGCAACGGTTCTTGAGTAGCTTGCTTGCTCACATGAAAGAAAGAATCGAGTTTGTGAATCCAAAAACCATGGATGAGGTGATTAGAAAAGCACGAATGTGCTATCAGCAGCCGAAATAGAAGGGATATTCTAGCAAAGGTTGGTTTCCAAGGAAGGGTCAGAAGGGTACTCAGAGCTTTAAGAGTAATTGACCGAGTAATTTCAAGAATTCTGCAAAAATTCTGTCAAATAGGCGGCCTCGAAGTAGTCAGCCAAGACCCAAATGGAAGATAGAATATAGACCCATTAAAGCCTCTAGCAAACCATACCATGGTCCAGCTCAGAAACCTCCATTGTAGTTTTGGGGTTGTGATGAAACTCATTTCTATAAAAATTGTCCCCATCGGGGAAAAGGTGAGTCTGTAGCTAATTTACAAGAGGCATCCACTATAGGGGATGTGGCCAGAAACATACCAAGGATCAACGTAATGTTAGAGGATCGGAAATCGAATGATCAGGTGACCATGATAGAACTTGAAGGTAAGTTATTTTCCCAGCCTATATCTATTTTGGTTTACCATGGTGCAATTTTAAGTTATATCAGCCCAAATATAGGTGAAAAATGTAATTTACAAAACTCAAAAATTTAAGAACCCTTGGTTGGTACAACTAGCCACTAGGGAAAAAAGGAGGGTAAATTCCAAAGTGAAAAATTGTTCCTTAGAAATAAGTAATCAACATATAAACACAGATCTAAATATCCTACCCTTAGGTTCTGATGACTTATTACAGGGATGGATTGGCTGGAAGGGCATTGGTCCCTCGTGGAATGTAAGCATAAAACTATCTATTATTTGATAGCTTATGGGATGCAGAAGGAAATTCAGGGAATTAAGAAAACCCTTCAGCTATGGCCAATCACTGCATCCCAATTGGGTAAATGTATCAGAAAAAGATGTCAAATTTATGCTATTCAGGTGGGATTTTCTAACTCTAAAGATAAAAACCTTGTATTGGAGGACATTCCAGTGATTTACGAATTTACTGATGTATTTCCTGAAAGAATATCAGGATTTCCTCCAAGAAGGGATATCAATTTTATGATAGAATTAATGTTGGGGGTAGCACCTGTGTCACGGACTCCATATCGAATGAGTGTACTAGAGTTGACTGAATTAATGATGCAGTTACAAGAACTGTTAGAAAAGGGATACGTCTATCCTAGAGTGTCCCCTTGTGCGCACCAGTACTCTTTTTGAATAAAAAAGATGGTACATTATGTATGTGTATAGATTGCAGGCAACTTCACAAACTGACCATTAAGAACAAGTACTCGTTACCACAGATAAACAATCTCTTTGATCATGTGAAGGGTGAAACTGTATTTTCCAAAATAGATTTGATGTTCAGATATCATCAAATAAGAATAAAGGGTGAGTACATATACAAGACATCCTTTCTAACTTTCTATGGGAATTACGAGTTCATGGTCTTAACTTTCATATTGACTAATGCACAGACAAATTTCATGAGTCTAATGCATGGAATTTTTCATCCATTCCTGGATAAGTTTGTTTTTATTTTTATCAATGATATATTAATCTATTTTAAGACTGTGGAAGAATACAAGGAACATTTGCGCATTGTGCTGAAAATGTTGCAAGACCATCAAATCTATACCAAATTCAAAAAATGTGACTTCTACAAAGAACAGATCTAGTATCTAGGCCATGTAATTTCAGCTGAAGGGATATCAGTGGATCCAGAAAAGATAAGGACTATCATGGAGTGGTTGTTACCTAGGAATGTAGTAGATATACATTCTTTCATGGGATTGACCGAATATTACCGTCGTTTTATAGAAGGCTCCTCCTAAATCACATTTCCTATCACTTCCTTACAACAGAATGGACGAACATTCAAGTGGACTAGTGATTGCCAAAATATCTTTGAACAGCTAAAGAAATTATTAATGACTTCTCCTTTGTTGAAGGTAGATGACCCAGATAAAGAATTTAAGGTTTGTACCGATGTTTGTCAAGAGGGAGTAGGTCCAGTACTAAATCAAGATGGAAAAGTAATAATATATGAATCAAGTAAGCTAAAATAATAATAGTGGTACTTCGCTTATGATTTAGAGTTGACGGATGTGGTTCATGCACTTAAGGTATGGAGGCACTACCTATTAGGGAAAATGTTTTTACTAAGAACTGATCATAATATTCCGACTACCTACTTTAAGTAGTCTAATTTGAATGCTCACTAGGAAAGGTGGAACCAATTCTTGAGTGAATTTGAATTCAAAATTCAACATGTAAAAGGTAAAGAAAATTTAATTGTTGATGCCTTAAGTAGAAGGATACATTGTATTTATGAGCTTTACTTTAACCAGGTGGAATTCAAATTTCAGGAGCAAGTTAAAGATGCACCACAAACAGATCCAAAATACCGGTTTCTATGGCAGAAAGAACAAAAGGCAAACAACCAATAGAAACAATCAATTTATGGGGTGAATAACGAGCATTTATTGACCTTTCGAGGAAAGATTTATATCTCGAATCAAGTGGCATTGAGAGAAATGATTCTAGATGAATACCATCGAAGTCCTTATGTTTCCCATCATGGCTACCAGAAGATGCTGACAGTGACAAGGAAATAATATTTATGGCCTGGAATGCATAAAGACATTGTTGAATACTTAACTAAGTGTTTAGAGTGTCAGCACGTTAAGGTGGAAGACCAGAACCTTGTTGGTATGTTACAACCCATTCTTGTACTAGCGTGTAAATGGGAAGTCAATTCCACTTGAATTTATTACCGGTCTACCAAGAAGGAGGAAACATAATGACTCAATAATGGTAGTGGTGGACAGGATGAGTAAGGCGGCCCACTTTATACTAGTTTAGTATAACTAAAAAGCAGTGCAGATTGCTAGCATTTGTATGAGGGAAGTGTTTAGATTACACAGTATTCCAAAAAAAATTATCTCATACCGTGATGTGAATTTTACATCATCCTTGCAGAAGGTGCTCTTCACCATTCAAGGCACGCAAATCTAGTTCAGTATCATCTATCATCCACAAATGGATGAGAAGAACGAGGGAGTGAATCAAGTACTGGAAGACATGTTAAGAATGCATGTGATGAAACAACCCATGAAGTGGGAAGATTACATAAATTTAGTTGATTTTTCATACAACAACAAGTATCAAGAATCCCTAAAAATGAATCCCTTTGAAGCATTATACGGAAGGAAATGCAGGACACACATCAATTGGAGTAGTCCTGAAACCAAGTTAATGCTTGTGCCTGAGATTTTGGAGGACTTGGAATGGGAAGTAAAGATAATTCAAGAGAATTTAAAAGCTTCCCAAGACAGGAAGAAAGTGTATGCTGACCGGAAGAGAACCTATCAGGAGTTCGAAGTGGGAGATCATGTTTTGGTTAGAATTAAACCAATGAAAAGTACTCTGAGGTGGACTACTTGCGCGAAATTAGCTCCCCAGTTTTGTGGGCCTTTATAAGCATTGGAAAGGATAGGACCAGTAGCTTATCGACTAGCTTTACCTGGCCACATTAGGGTGCACAATGTATTTCATGTGTCCCTACTGAAACAATATGTGTATGATCCCAAGCATATAATTCATTGGCACAATTTTCATGTAAATTATGACTGTTAATATGCCTTAAATAATGAGATATATATAACTAATGGATTAAAATTTGGGTGTCACAAGTTGAACCAGACAACGAATTTCTGGTAGAACCCCAGCGTATTCTCGAGCAAAGAGAAATAACGTTGTGGATATGGGTCATCTTCGATTTTAAAGTGTAGTGGAGGAAGTTTGGCCCAGAAGAGGATACCTGGGAAGATGAGGACTTTATGCGGAAGGCATACCCAAAGTTATTCTATGTTGAGAATTAAACATTGAGGATGGTGTTCGCCTTAAAGGGGGGAGATGTAACACCCCCGAATTTTGATTTAATTTGCTTTTATCTCTCGCAGAATTATGTACTATTGTTTAAAGATAGACCAGCAAACATGATTAACATTGTTTAGTGAATGTGTGTTTATATATATTTTTTATTATCAATCTTCAGATCTCCAGAATTACTACAAATGATTCATAAATAAATTCAAATATTCCAAAGTGGTTAGAGGGGCACTTGGAAGGTGACAATTACCTTCTCCTCTGGACATAAATGAAATATCTCAATTAGGAGAGGGGTTTTTGTAAACTGTGAAAACGAGAGGCTGCTAAATAGAGTGGTCCAAATCTATTTAAGACCAGTGGAACTCTAAAACTCAAAGAGTTGTATATTGGAAAAGAGTCCCGAGGTCTAACTCTATTGACACAACTGCTACCTAGACACTCTGGTGTGGAGCACAGGGGGAGCATAGGAAATCATAGCTTCTCTCTTGATTTTGTGGCATCATCGATTGGGTACATTTTGTGATAAGTATTAAATCACTGTACATTGAAGGAAAAAAAAGGGAACTTATGTATTGAGTAATTATGTATTGATTTTCTCTTGAAGGATAGTTACATGTTCTTTTACAGGTGAAATAAAATTACTCTGTTAAGTTTTATTTCAAGGAAAGCAGATAAATTTATACTGAGATAATTTTGTTATAGTCATAACCAAGTGTGCCTTTCCTTACAATATTCTGTGGACAATATGTGTACTATATCTTAACTCTGGTAAAATTTATCTTGTGGTATCTGTCACATAGCATGCATAGAATCTATGTAATTTCTTTAGACTCTCATATGAAAATATTTTCAACAGAAGCCAAGTTTAAATTCAATAAAGGAATATAGTGGTTCAATATTGTGACATCAAAGTTCAATTATTTCTTCTCCAATGTACATATTGTTTTAGACTAGCGTAATGCAAAAATAGGGACAAAGGTTTGGACTTTAGCCCTGTGGAAAGCCATGTCAAAATCCATGTCCTCTCACCCTAATTTGAATTAAATTATGATAAAAATACACGTAGAGTCCCAGGACATTGAATACATATCTTAATGAAATTATTCAACTGGAAGGAAACCCAGTTAACTGGATAACCATAAAACAATTTTAACGAATTTAGAGTCAAACCCCAGATACAATTTCTGAGAAGAGATTATCTTTGTGACGTAATACCGAAAAAATATAAAATAGATGAAATAAGAGAGTAGTTGGCTTTTCTATCGCATTAACATTACGATAATATAGGAGTTACATTGTTGTATCAAGTATAACCTAGCACATATATATATTTCGTAGAACACAAGAGGACAAAGAGTAGAAAACAAGATTTTTGAGACAGATACATATGTTATCTATTCCAGTATAAATAGAAAAAACTTAAAGGGTGAGTACTAAATTACTCATAATAGAATGAAACTATGATAGTTATGAGGAGAACCACAATCCATGAACGCAAGATTATTACCAGTGAAAAAAAAGGAATAACATTATAAATAGAGGAACAAAGCTACAAGTCCATAGAGATACAAAATACAATTGTTCAAAACAAGTTATATATATATATATATATATATATATATATATCTAACATCTAGAACCATAATAAGGTTCTCAACATTTCTTAAGAACAAAAAAAAAAAAACTAAAAAACCCTTGTCTTATCCTCGACAAAAGGGTAGAAAATAAATAACTAAGGGAGAGACCCTTCGAAGGCCGAATCCCTATGAATGATAACATTAAACCTTAACAAATTCGATGGCCATACTGGTACCTGCCACATAGATGCCAACGTCATACCATCAGAGGAAAAAAAACACAATTTCTCCGAAGGGTAACTAGAAACGTGGAGATGAACTTACCAGGATATGATGAGTAACCTTTGTAACCAAGTTCAAAGCTAGCTGGATAGGAGGGTTCAACATACTAGTGCTCGGTAGGGTGAAAAATATCGATGCACCTTACCCAAAAAAATAAACAATAACCCAGTGAGAACTGTAACTGTTATGACAGCCAGATATCCAATAGAAAAGATAAAGACATAATAGAGCTTACATGCAGAGTTTAAGGCCAAGAAAAGGCATGTTGTGAATCCACAAGCTGGTTTAACATGACTTGGTGGAATGGGCTCCCTGCACAACATATAAAATCAGACATAAATTGAAAATTACTTACACATGCAAATAAAAATGTAACCAATTACTCGACCTCACAACATGGTATTCCAAATAAAAACAAAAACGATTAGTATTATTACATCATGGATGGGTGTGGCAAGAAAACGCTGTGAAAAAATGGCAGTGAAGAGTTGCAAAGCAACCATCAACACCACAATATAATTAAGTTTCGTCAAAGGGGATAGGGGCATGGTTACCCTAACTAACCTCGAACACATCTGAACTGTCTGATCCAGATCCCAGAGATCAAATGTTGTCGAGGAGCGGCATGTAAGTTCTCACAACCAGTCGATGTCGGTTTGGAGGTTTCAAGAAGCAATGGAGGGTTCGAGTCTCCAATCGATGGAACAGGAAAAAGGAAATAAATTGAGCCAACTCCAAACCTTCGCCAAGATCCATAAACCCAAATTTCCATAATGAGTTAAAGTACCTTAATTTTGATGGATATTTTTGTAATGTAAGGTGTGAAATCTAATCTTTAATGTAATAATTCACTGTAATTTTATATTTTATGTTCATGTGGATTATTTGTCATTTTAATTTTAATGGTATTGCTGTTATAGTATTATTCATGGTAAAAAAAAAAATCAGTAAGTTATATGGTTTAAGCAATAGTGACAAGTCCCCTTTGACTGTTAAAGAATGATCAATATATTTATTTAGGTATTTGGTATTAGCATTCAAAATTAAAACCATGAGCACATACATGGAAAATGTTGGACTTTAGGATCTCTTTTCCACTAAACTTTCCATCATCGACCTAGCAATGACTAAAAAACTATCTTGTTAGTTGTGATATAACTCTTCTGCACATACATGGTTCTATATGAAACCTCGAAGTTGAATTATTTAATTTAGATAGAACTCCATGGCACATACAAGTCTCTCTCTTTTAACACTCTGCCAAACTATTTAATTCAGATAAATCTCTTTCATACATATGGGACTTTATTTGAGAAATTTTTGTCAATAAACTTGTAGCCATCATGCTGGAAATCATGACATGCTATTTAATGTTGATACAATTGCATTTTTGGGTGTACAATAAGACACTAAAGGTTATAATTAATTAAAATATTAATTTAGTTATTAATATTAATTAATTAATATAAAAAGGATTAATATATAATTAATGAGATGTATTTTTGGAAATTTATTTGGCCAGTCATGAAAATCTAAAGTAATGTGAGCACAAGTTTTTATTTTCAAATCTTTCATAGTTTCCAATTTCCCTAGACATATACATATATATAATTAATGATAGAACTCATTAACATAATACTAATAGTCCATGAAAATATCTTTCCATATGGAAATGGTTCTATTTAGCTATAGTGGTTGTCAAAAGTGTGGGGTGTTGTAGGTTCTTGCAGTTCTTGGTCCATCACTTAATGTAAACAAGGGTTGTGTGGTAGCATAGTCTTTGGTTTTTGCAAAAATATATTACTTAATTATTAGCCTGAACCAAGTAATTACAAAATAATTCAATTCGATTTATGTTTGAACTTATATGAATCAAAACTTTATGTCATTATCTTAATGATTTTCTGTAGGCGATTTACACAGAGCTGAATGAACCCTACATAGAACTAAATGAACCCTAACAATGAGTGATATAAGAATTGTTCATAAAATTATTATCATAGCCTAGTGAAGCATGAAATCCAAATCTTTACACCCTTCAAGTATAATCCAAAAATGATTACTCGATTGTGCCACGCGAAAGTTTAGTTGTTGTTGCCTATGGTTATAAATTAAAACTAAAAAATCAATTATGTTTCTTGTGAATTAAGAACTTCAATATGAACTATGCTACTATGTTACTTGTTACCTATGGTTATAAATTAAAAACTAAAAAATCATTTATGTTTCTTGTGAATTAAGAACTTCAATATCAACTATGCTACTATGTTGCCCATGATTCCATGACATATAGTTTCTATTACATTACATGTAGAGAATTTTGACTTAGTCCCATCGAATGATAAAAGAGTTTGTATTTTTTATTTTTTAATTAAACAAAAAATATATTAAAAATAAGACCGTGTTTTACATATAATTAATTTTGTTTTTTTTATAAATTATTGATGATGGTGAAGGTGGTTGATTTTAGATAATGGTTACACACTTGGTATTGGGAAAAATACTGAGAGGGGGGGCGAGGGGTGAATCATTATTTTTAAAACTCACTCACACTAACTTTTTTTTTATTTACTTATTTCTATACGCGACTTTACTTAATCCAACTAGTGTATGTATGTGACTTTATTTAAGTATACTTGCGTATGCCCAGTGAACTTATTGTTCAAATAAATCTTTAGTAACTTTACTTAGACCAGTGAATCATTCATTCATCAGACATTTACTAAGCAATAAACATGTGCAATAAGAAAAAAATAAATCATCACACATAAGAAACACACATGAACACCAAAATTTAAGGTGAAAACCCAATGGGGGAGAAAACTACCGCTATTGTTGTCTCAGTCTTCAATATTTATTATATAGAAAACTGCTTTCAAACTTGTACTGGTGCAGACTCATACCAGTACATAGGTGTCCACCTACAGAAGATTGCAAACTTCTCTCTTTCTCTAGATGGTACTGGAATGGAGCTCCAACCCTCATATCGTATTTACCAACTACTACTGGAAGGGAGCTACGACTGCCTCATTGAAGGCTCCAACATGTTATCACTCCAATAATTCTCAAAGGGTTGTTTATTTTTTTGGTTTAAAGAATATTAGAGGTAACCAAAAACCTACTTTTAAGCCTTAAGATCTAGCCTTTCTAATGCTCATAGAGGGCTCTCTCTATATGATTTATCTTTGTTGATTGTAATTGATTTTAGGCTAGTTATGTAGGATTACTTAGGGTTTTGTTTTTGGATTTGGTTTGGTGGTGAAATCACTTACTCAAATGGATAGATGTAGATATGTATTCCATTGGGCTAATGGAGTCAAAGTGTCAAGCAGCAGAAGCAGGATCAAGGATCTAAAGGGAAGTATTCACAGGGAAAGATAGTTTAGTCACTTCAGATCCTTAGGCTGATGGTGAAAATGATTTCAATCGGGGTAAGAGAGAAATTAAGGGTTTTCAAAGTCGGATAATGAGTGAAAAGATAGAATTAAATCGAAATAAGGGAGAAATTAAGAATTTTCTAATCTGGATATCAAAAGAAAAACATACAAATGATAAACAGTTCAAGACAGAGTGTAATTAAACATATTCTATAATAACATTCCAGTTATATCATTTAGATCAAGAAAACATATGATCATGTGAAAACTTCAGAAAGAAACAATTGAACAAATAGAAAGTACTTCACTGTAGTGGCCCAACACATGAAAGCTGTAATATAATCTCTTTATTGCTTTAATACAGTCTGCTGACTTGAAATTGGTACAATCACCCTCAGGTTCCAGAAGAGTACAACTATAGAAATGGTCAGCAATTCATCCACCCTCAATACTTCAAAATGAGAAGTATATATACAAAAACTCTTACAAAATATATTAAAACAAACTTAGGAACTATCCAAGGAAAAATAAATATCTTCATGCAAGAAGATAGAGATAACTATCTAACTAATGCAAGCTATCCCTAATTTTATTGATTTTTTGTTCTATTGTTGATATTTTTTTGTTGATTTGTCTCTAGTTGTTGCTCAACGAAGGCTGTAGTTGAATGTCTTTCACACTAGAATCTTTCATATTTGCTTTGTAATTTTTGTCTTGAATTTAACCCTAATTGTAAACTAATGCTCTTTGACTCTGATACTCTTTCACTATCTCTGTTTTCACTGCTACTGTTGTTCTTTACTGCAAACTGCAACTGTAAAATAACATGCTCTGTTTTATCTTTTCCTCATTGATATTTTTCTCATTTGACTGCCTTGTTTGACTGTTTTGATCTTCATAATAAATTAGTCAATTTCTCCCAAATTTATGCCTCTAGTAGCTTAATTTTCACCATCCTCTATAATATCTCATCAACCTCTATGTATTTTGAGAATGTAGGCTTGTTGAAAAATAAGTGTTTCACCTCATGTTGTAGGTAAAACTGATTCTCGAAATTCTTGTAGAGAACTTTCCCTGTTGGAATTCCTTGTGAAGAAGGAATATTAGCCTGATCCTTGGAAAATTCTCTCATTTTCTTACCATAATCATCGTGCTTCATTAATTTATCATGAATAACTAGAGGATTGGGAAGGCCTTTCTGCCTTAGGACATCAAACTTCATCATGAACCTTGAGATGGAAACTTCCATATTTTGGCATTTTTCTTCTAAATGTATCATCAAATTCTTTTTAGAAATAACCTTCCTAACTTCTAGGATGGTTTTTGTTCTATCACTAATTGCTATTTATTCTAGTTCTTTCATATTCTTGGAATTAAGGAATTTGATGATTTCATTAGCCTCTTCAGGCTTCTTACCAAGTTCTTCTTTTATCTTCTGAATGGCTTCTCTTACTGCTTTGATTACATATTTTTGTTCATAGATAACCTGTATGGATGGCCAAATATTATTGACAGATTCTATGATATTGGCCCATAGTTGTTGCAACTTGTGCCATTGGTTTTTTTAGTGTCAGGTCTTTCTCTAACTTATTCAATTTCTCATTCAACCTATTTTCCTTCTGTTCTTCACTCTTGTGCATAATATTAGCAAGTTTCTTTTCATCTTCCAGAATTTTCAGTTGTTCTTAAGTCTGTTAATTTCATTTGTCTGAATAGACATGCCCTCCATTGATTTTACTAATTTACTTGCTTCATCTATAGGGTGTGCTGCTATAGTTGAAGACTCTGTTGCTGAAGTTGTTGATGAGGTGATAGGTGGTGTTGTAGCCATTGGGATAGTAGGAGCCAATGCTTTTGATAGCGTAGAAGGTACAACTATTGTGACTATAGGAATTATAGTTACATGAATTTCTTCTCTGGTCTTTTTCTCTTGGACCAACTTGTCCATTTCATTTTCCATTTCTTTGATTTGGGCATTTAATTGAAGAATGGGATTCATCATCTCATCTTTCTGATTTTCATCTTGTAACACTTCCTTTTCCCGAGGATGTTCAGTAGGAGGCAGCTTTAGTTGCTAATTTAATGCAACAATGTCTGCATTCTTATTTTTTATCATTTCATCTACAACTTTTACATTTGTTTGATCATATCCTACTTCAATAATAAAATATTCCAATGATTTGATTCTATTATCCTTAGCCTGTGAGGATGCCTTTTCCAATTTAATCTAATCTTTGATGTTTCAAAGAGTGCTTTGAAGCTTTTGTACACTCATGGATTTATTTTTCATTGTGGAATAAAGCATTTCACCAGCTTTTTTGTGAAATTATATTTGATCAATTGGATGAAGATCTTCTGCTTGAACTTCATATGATGACCTTTTGTAATCAGCCGATGTTTTGGGATGCTTTACTTTAGACTATAGGAAGGTCATCTACATCTTCCCTAGTCTTATAGTCACAAGCAGAAAGCAATCTACTCTGGTCACTTGGTGATTGTTTCCAATACTGGTTATATGTATCATTCTTCAAGGCTTCATTTTTCATCTTTATCTCTTTGTATTTTTGCATAATGTCCATTTCCTTCTCTGCTGGTTTGTTAGATGAGGACATTTCAACACTGTGTTGCTTCTGAATAAGCTGACTATTAGAAGTTAAAGGTTGATCTATTTCTTCAATCACTGTAGGAGGTGCATTGTCCTTTGTTGTTGTACGTGTGTCAATCACTTCTATTGTTTCCACTTATTCATTGACATGATTTAATTTTGGATTTTTCATGTACATTAATTTAAATTTGATTTCAGTTGTAATCTCTATAGTGTATGATCCTTCCTCTCTGATTCTTTTTGAGTTCATGTCTTCTTGGGCTGGAGTCTGCAAGATTTGACTAGTATCACCTTGCTTCTTTGTCTCTGTCAAGGTGTTCTCCAACCATTTAGACCGATTGGAATATTTCTCAATATCTGGTTTATTCTCATGTACATTAGGAGTTAGTTTTCATTTGACTCTCAATTTACTTATTACTCCTAGAGGATCATAATACCACAGAAAACTCTTACTGAATTTAAACTCCTGCAAAAACTTTTTAGCCTCTAGACCTGCATCTCTACTATTACAAATAAATGGGTCAACCTGATTTTTTACTTTTAATGGTGTCTTCGTCTTAGCTGCCAAAAAGTTGATTCCATCATAATTAAGAATCTTTCTGATTTACTCAAGGGAAAATAACCTCATTGGGAGCTATTTGGACAGTTTATATGGAATAATATTTTATCCAAGTACTAATGTCCTGTCCTATTATGCTCTGACAATTGTAGGACCTTCTTAATTTCCTCACTGATTCTGGGTTGCATGCTGTTGTTCAGCATATTGACTATAGGATGAATAAAAGAATCAATGAACTCTGTGTAGGTGGATTGTGTGGAGTATTTTCTGATTAAAGGATTCCAAAATATGACTGATTGTGGGTTACCTTCAACATCAAGCTTTTGAATTTTGATGGAAAATTTCTATGATTGAGAATACAAAAACATGTGTAATAGGACTGATGAATACTTGAAAACACCTTCTTCGGGGATTTTAACAAGTTGTTCATGAATATTGTTAGCAAGAAACTGGAAAAAAATAAAAATGGTAGCAGGAGGCTGACCATGTGTGAAAGTAGACAAAAAACCTAAGGCTGCAACATCAACATGTTCATCTGCAAAATATCCTAGAATGGAAGATAACATGGATATGATATGTCTGGTTCTCTCAGAAAAGACTGCAGATGGGTAAGGAGGATTTGTCTTGGGAGTTTCTACATATGAAGGCATGAAAGTCTGAAATATCTAGAACCTCTTAGGGAATTCTAGATTCAGGTATAACTATGTAAGAGCCTCAATGGACAAAGGGATTTCATCTGGACTGGATTGGATCTAGAGCATTTGGTTGATTGCCTCTGATATAATAGTGAATAGAATTTCTTTTTCAAGGTTTTTTATGGCTCTCTCATCTGGGAAATAGCAATATTGACAGATTCTAAATAATTATGGGCACTAAAAAGTATGTGGGAGAACATACTTTGGAAAATTGGATTCCCAAATGAAAACCTAATCTGCCTGGTTTATGGATTTGTCATGGCTCCAGCAGTGGAGCTCAAGAAGGTTAAATTCAGTGACTGTGTCATTAATCTTAAAATATTTGTTAGCTAGTCGAGTGTGTTCTACATCTACAACTGGGGGTTGTAGAGGATTGACATATACAATGCTTTTGGAAGTCATTATTTTGTTAAATTTCTTCAACTCAATAATATTTTACTTAGAAAAAACTGTTTTAGGCCTTTAGGAGCCTTGATGTGATGGTTTCTCATGTTTTAGTTGAGCTGGATTGTCGGATGGGTTGGAAGCTGAGTGAGGCAGATATCTGAAAGGAAAAATACATGGCCTAGTGATCCCTTAACCAGACTGTGGATTAAGTTAAAGCCACTGGCCTAGTAACCCCTGAACCGGACTGTGGGTTATGATAAATTCATGATTTTGTGCCTCGGTGGGCCTAGGAATCCTTTCTAGTGAATGACGAGATATACGGTAAAGCCAAGAGGTGGATTTCTCTTAGTTGGGCCTAGTAGTCCCAAGATGAGATGTACTATGAATCCTAGAGAGTGGGTCACAGTGTAGGGCCTAGTGATCCCTAGATTAGACTATTGATTACAGTAAATCTTGAGAGACTAGGAGGTATTAAAATTCCTCATGGTGTAGGTGAAAAAATCCAGTAGCATCCATGATTGGTTGGTTCTTTTGGTTAGTTATGAGTCCCACATTCATGCTTGGAATATGGCACAGAGGTGATTGGCTGAAGAGATATTTGGCTCAACAAATCTATGGTCGCATAGAACGTGGTAGTCCCATCCTCGATTATTTTTTACATTCATTAATGAGAAGTTTATTTCCTTGGAATTTGATGTGTAAATGCACTAATTTATATGTGGATCCTATGGTTGATGTATCCCTAATATTTTTTTGTTATTTTTTTGGTTATGAGCATGTATTATGACACTGATGATGTATGGCTCTCCTCATGTTTTTATTTGTAAATGAATAAACATTGTATCTATGACCTAATAGATGATAATGAGAATAATGATGTAAGGGAATAATTCTTCTTAGCGTTTCTCAAATAAGTATGAGCCCCTATGTTCAGATATGTTATTTAAACCTATAGATTACATATTTACGACATGTTTGGCGAAATTCCTGTCATGGCTAATAAGGGTCCAATCAAGTCCTTATTCAAGTATTTGCTTTTGCATCATTAATTTGTTTCGTTGTTATATTTCATGTATGAACTTGTCATTGAATTTTGGGTAGTGACCTAGGCTCTGGGTCTGAAAAAGTGGCTCAAATATCGGGGACGCTAGCATAAGTTTGTGGAAAACAATCCTTAGATGCATGCTTGCATATGTTGTGGGAGCATCAATAGCCTCCCATTCGAACCCATGCCTATACTGTGGGAGCATCCGGGGTTTTGAAATCCTAAAACCTTAGTGAGACCCAAGGTCTGGATAGTTGAGCCATTGGGTTGTCTTTTGGGAGTCCTGTTGTTGATGTGGAAGGTCTGTGTGATGTTTTTCCATCGATTCCACTTCTTTAAGGTCACCTAGGAGGTTGAATCTGAAGATAGTAACTCTTCGTCACATGTTTACCTTAGTTGGCCAGTTACTCCAAAGTTGAACGCTATCTGAATCCTGCTAACCACAAAAAAAATTTGAGGATAACTCTCCACCCAACCGTAGGCTCAGCTGTATGTAATCTTTCCACAAATGGCCACCCTCAAGCCCTCAATCAACGTACTAATACCAAGGTATCATTTGCGTCATAATACCATTCTCTCCATAGAATGGATGAAAGAATGATCCATGAATCTTCCTCGATGTCTATGAAATAGACCAAACAACGGAATGGGAACCACATGCACCCATTCACTGTATCAACATACAACCTTTATTTCTTTATTTTAAGTTTTTACTTAATTTAGTGTTTCTCTTAGTTTAACTTACTTTTTGTTAACTTTGCTTATTTTTATAGTTTCTTAGTTTAACTCTTTCTTAATTTATTTCTATTTTTACTTTTGTTAATTAACTCTTAAATTCACTTATTTATTTAATGTTTAGGACTCTAGTTTATTATTTACTATTTTATTTAGAACTCGAGTTATGGTTTACTATTTTATTTATTATTTTTATTATTCTCTTGACTTATTATTTTATAATTTTTAGGGGACATTACATACTCCCCCTCTTCAAGGAACTTCGTCCCGAAGTAAAATATTTAATTATATTATATTATTTATTACTTTACATGTGACCAACACCCTCTGTTGAACTAGTATAACCAGTTGGCATCGAAAGTTCCCACAACACCTGGGAAATCTCAAGGAATCTCTGTCATTTTTCCCACTTTCGAAACCAGGCATAAGCCTCCTCAGTCTATACCATAGCCAAGTTTGGCCCCAAGGCTCACACCCAGCTCAGACCTCATCTACCCCAAGGTAGGCACCCAACTCTGTACTCGATGTAGTAGTACTTCAGGCATCTCGCAAGGCTAGACCACTCCCTCCACACTCACTAAGGTGCACAACCCCAGGCATCAAAGTCTTACACCCACTTCCAGACTTTGGCGTCCCAATCCAATACCAAGCACTTGGCCTACAATATCAGGCCCTTGGCCTCCTCAAGATGGTCCCACAACCCTTCAAGAGCTATACAAGACAAAAGAACCCCTGGCATATGTAGTGTTGATTGAGTTTGTCCCTAACCCATATGGTGTTACATATTCTCCCTCGTAGGTATGAGCTCCCATGAGATCATCAAATAAACCAGCCCTCTCGGCCCATTTGTGGATCTCCTGCCAATCACCACATCTCAACATGCATTCAATGCATTAGTTATAATCATAACATCATAGAAAATAATTTACATGCCAACTCTTGCATGTCATCATGATGCGATAACATCGTTGTTAATAACCACATTCTAAATAGTAGAGAACTTCACACTCATGTATGTCACAAAATCTGTATTGATTCCACATTTTTTATATCATGAAATACCATCATAAGTTATAACATCAACATATATGAATCATGACATCACATAATAAATTAACAAAATGCAAATATATATCTAGGATCATGAAACCTATGCATATCTTATCCATCATTATCACCCAACATCATTATCATAACAAATAAATAAATAAGCAACATGTATGCATAACATCGTTAACCCCTCATAAAAACTATGTCCAATTACCTGTTTTTACTTTTTAATGGGTTGTACAAGTCATACAACCCGATTCCAAGATTCCCTTATTGCCAGCCAGATTAATTAAATTAAGACTTAAAGTTTTGTCACATGTCCTATTATAGCATTTTACGGTTCACTTTTAAAATATGCTCCTATTACATCAATATATCTTAAATTTTCACAATGTTTTCATGCACCTCATTCTCCACAATTATTCATATACATCTATAGGTCACATTCATGTCATATCTGATTATTTCATAAATAAACTACATTTTTCAAGGATATTAGTAAAAATCTAATAAATATTATTTCTTGCTAATAACACATCTCTTCAATGGCCATCAAGATTTAATAACAACCCCAAATTTAACATGCAATTAATTTTCAACACAAAAACTGTTTAACTAATCATCATAAAAATTTCAGAAACACGAGCAAGATGACTTACCTGTAATAGTGATATTCCTTACTTGAGACTCCAAAGTTGAACGCTATCTGAATCCTGCTAACCACAACAAAGTTTTGGGGACAACTCTCCACCCAACTGTAGGCTCAACTGTGTGTAATCTTTCCACAGCTGGCCACCCCCGAGCCCTCAATCAACGTACTACTGCCAGGGTATCTTTTGCCTCACAATATCTTTCTCTCCAAAGAATGGATGAAAGAATGATCCATGAATCTTCCTCAATGTCTATTAAATAGACCAAAAAATGGAATGGGAACCACATGCAACCATTCGCTCTGTCAACATGCAACCTTTATTTCTTTATTTTAAGTTTTTACTTAATTTAGTGCTTCTCTTAGTTTAACTTACTTTTTCTTAACTTTACTTATTTTTATAGTTTCTTAATTTAACTCTTTCTTAATTTATTACTATTTTTACTTTTGTTAATTAAACCTTTCTTAATTAACTCTTAACTTCACTTATTTATCAACTGTTTAGGACTCCATTTTATTATTTACTATTTTATTTATTATTTTTATTATTCTCTTGACTTATTATTTATTTAATTATATTATATTATTTATATATTATTTATTCTTTTATAATTATTAGGGAACATTACATGCACGAACAAATATTCACCTTGGATGGATCCCTTCTTGGTAATGGGCTTCAGCAAATAATAAGATATTTTGGTCATACTTCAGAGTTCATTGTTGAGTATTGACATGTCTTATAGTTGAGATTTCTTTATCTTCTCACCTTATATTTGATAGGGGAGGATTGATGGCTAGCTACTAGATTTGAAGCCAAATCAAGCGATCTTGAGCCACAACTTGAGCCTGTTGCCTAGCCTACAAAAAGAGTCATCCATACCTAGATTCAAATTTGTAGCCAGAGACAAAGTAAAACTCCATGAGCATTCTTTTTGGTTGGTGGTATTCCTTAAACCACCGCCGGTTGAGACCTCAATGGTCTCCCTTTTGAGAACATTAGGGAACACTTCCACTAACATAAGACTTCAACCTTTAGCTAGATTCAAAATTATTATAGGAATGCATCAAGTGTTGCAGAGTTGGTGGTTTGCCTTAAACCACCACTGGTTGAGACCTCAATTTCTCCCACCTTATACCATCTTCTTGGACTCATATACACCCCTTTGGATTAAGGGTGGGGATGTTGGACACTAATCCGTTAAGGGTAATGGTGTGGAATGTGAACAACCATTGGAGTCCAAACGACCTCTTGGATTACGAAACCAAGGGTCATAAAACAAGTATTAATATGCACAACTTTTTGAATAATATGCATCTCACTAGTTATCCTAATTTTTTTGCATTATTTTTATGTGAGTTTAACATACCTACTATCGAAATTTGCAACTAGTGGAGAGCTCTTAGAGGAAGTAGACAAGTTGACTATAGTAATCCTTGTTTAGGTGCTCCAATACCAAGGTAAATTTGTGATGAGACATTGGTATCCATAAGCTAGCTATAAATTTGTGATGGGAGATTGACATTTTTAAGCTACGTGCCAAAGATCAAATTAGGGTTGCAATTGTTTTTATACTTTTTTTCATAACAAATCTTCTAGAGAGTACCCAAATTCAATAAACCTCAAAACTATTACAATAAATTTTATCATATCACTTGGTGAAGAAGGTAACAATCACTTTTCCCAACCATCCAAAATAAATTTAATTAACATGTTTTTATTATAAATTAATATCTTATACCAAATTAAATTATAATTTTAAAATCGCAAACCTACAATCTTTAATTTAAAATTGTGAACATGTAATCTTTAATGTTTTAGTCTAACACTGCTTTTTTGCCTTGAAAATCATGGAAATTCCCATAAGATTTTAAAAAAATTCGGCAGGGAATTTTGTAAATCCAGGTTATAGCTATCAAACTTCAATATTTTAGATGCCCTAGAGGTTTTTGATGGTGCTAAATCCATTTCCACCATCAAAAACATGATTCAAACACAAGTTTTCTTAATTTTTGTTTGCCTAGATTCAAGCAATTCCTTCAACTCCGAATAAAACATGAAATGAAGTTTTGATTAGGCTTCAGCCTTTCACAGATATTCCCACGTGGCCTCCTCGACCGCAACAAATTCTGTAAACGTGTCAGTCTCAATGCTAGCTCAACATAATGGGCAAGTCAAATGCTAGTTAGGGCAAGGACTACTTGGGTTGCACCTTATCCTTATTTGAAACCAGATGAAACCGTCTTGCTACTATATTTTCAACATCTAGTTAAAACACCAATAAACTAACTCTAAATATAGTATTTATAGAAAGAAAAAAAATTCCAACCTGAAAAGAAAGAGATGCCAAAATATTTTATGAATTTCTGTTGATTGTAAATTTCTGGAACATTTTGAGATTGCATATGGACAAAGTCAAGATATCAAAATATTCCTTAAAGGTACCATCTATTTAAGTTAAAGAATTCACCAAATTAATATATAAATAAATTTCAAATAAAATATTAAAATTTATGTTGATTATAGATTTCTGAACTATAGATATGGACAAAATCAAGATATCAAAATATAATTTCACCAAATTAATATATAAATAAATTCCGAATACTTTTGCTTATGAATGGCACATAGTTAACTCCAAACAAACCATTTTAAGTGCCCATTATAATCTTATTATTCAATCTGTAATGCAAATATGTGACCGAAGGAGATAAGTTAAATAGTACACAACTCTATCCTTCATATTCTACTTCGAGCGCTCTTATCATGTCTTCAATAGCAGAGACAGAAGGCCCCTTCTTCCCATCTTCGCCTTCTTCACTCACTGCCTTCATGGCTGCTTCTCTTATCTCCTTCGCTCTCTGTCTCAGTTGATTGCCCTTTTCTTCCCTCATCAACATTCTTACACTTGTCTCCACCCTTTCCCGTTTCAGCTCTCCCTCTTTCCCCCTCCACATCTCAATGCACACCCCAATCTCCTCCAACATTTTCGAATTCACGAACTGCTCAGCTTCCATAGGCCACCCAATGATGGGCACCCCTTTGCTCAGGGTTTCCAGCGTCGAATTCCATCCACAGTGACTAAGGAACCCTCCCGTCGAAGGGTGGGACAGGATCAGCAGCTGAGGTGCCCACTTTTTGATAAGCAATCCCCGCTTCTTTTCCATCACTCGGTCTTCGAATCCCTCTGGTAGAAACTCCGCCGAGAACTCTGAATTAAATGGGACCTCCAGCGGCGGTCTGACGACCCAAATGAAAGGCTGTTGACTCGATTCCAGCCCTAGAGCCAGCTCCTTCATGTGTGACGACGATATCGAATTTTGGCTTCCAAAGGAAACATAGAGCACAGAGGCGGGCGCCTGCGAATCGAGCCATAGCAAAGATGCCCTTGCATATTCTGTCTCTGCCTGCTTGCCCCGCAGTATAACATCCGAATCAACCGTTGTATTTGAAGAAGAAGAAGAGAGAAGTGACGAGGGTAGGATCGGTCCGACCGCCCAAACCGGCCTGCCATTCGATTTTCTCAGGTGTTGGAGAGTGTTGTGCTCCAGCTCTTCGAACGTATTACATATTGACCCCCAACTCCGCACGTTGCGAGATATCTGGCGATTGAGGAACACAATCCAGGGATCGGATCCTGTGGCCATTTTTAAAAATAGGGGGAGTTGAGATCGATCCAGTGTAACATGAGGCATGTCGGGCAGAACAAACTCGTGGGAGTCAGTCTTGGTGTGAGGTAGATGAGTGCATAGGGAGTTAAAGACGGAGGTGCCATAAGCCCCAGCAGTGTAGAACTGAATCCTTGGTATCCCCAACCTGTTTCCCACGTCCAGAGTCCATCCGAAGAACATGTCGCTGATGATGCACAGCGGCAGGCGCCCGCCGTCTTCTTGAGAGATCCGGCGGATGAGGCTCTCGAAATGAGGTTCCAGCAGCTCCGACGCTTCCATGAGACGGATGAAAAGATGGTAAGGGAGGGAGTCCGTGTTTTCGGTGTGAGGAGGAAGACCGTGAGCGCCGCTGGAGAAAGGCAGCTCCGCCAGGCGGATATCCAAAGTGGGGCCAGCGGATTCGATTTTGGGTTGCAGGCTTCGAATGTTGAGAGGCGTACTGGCTATGGTGATGGCAAATCCGGTTCGTTTTGCAAGCAGCTTGGCGAGCTCCAGGAAGGGGATAATATGGCCCTGAGCCATGAAAGGGAGCATCACCACATGGTGCTTGGCCTCTGTTGTGGTGATAGTGCGCGAATTCTTAGCGGGAAAGGGGTTGGGAGAATCCATTGCCAGTAGAAGATTTAGGCAACGCAAATCGGTTGGATCATGTGCAGGCTAGAAAGGTTGCACCTCCTGCTCATTTATGGCATTTCACAAAAGGAAAGGCGTTGGGTAAAGAAATTGATATGACTTTAGAGGGCTACATTGGATAGTACATAATTGTTGCAGGTAGGCTGAGAAAATTGAGAAAATTTATTATAATTTATGGCATTTCACAAAAGGAAAGGCGTTGGGTAAAGAAATTGATATGACTTTAGAGGGTTACATTGGATAGTACATAATTGTTGCAGGTAGGCTGAGAAAATTTATTATATTTTAGTTCTTAAATTATTATTTTTAATTGTGTATGATTCATCATTATTATTAAATGAAAACTATTTTATTTAGATTCATCTCACCGAATTATTCAATGAAACCATCTCACCTAATTATTCAATAAAAAAACTACTCTATCTCGACCTGTCGGTGATAGGTAAGGAGGTCATACTCTATGCAGTAAAATATCTATAAGGATTTCTACATTGTTCGGGGGATTTTCGTATTGTTCTAAGTTCTTGGTAATTATAAGTGTCTAAATGTGTGGTTCGTGTTTCAAAATCAATATTTATTTTTAATATTAAGAAAAATTTTAAGAAAATAACTATAACTGTAAAGAAAGATATACAATTTCACATTTTTCGGATAATCAATATATATAGTTTATAATATGTGTAATGTGTAAATAAATATTTATAAAAATTAAGAAAATTTTAATATAATTTCACTAAATAAAAATTATATATATATATATATAATTTTAAAATATATAAAATTATAAAATATAAAATTATAAAAAATATATAATTATTATTATATAATTTTAAATTAATATAATATTAAAAACTAATATAAAAATATTATAAAATAAAATATTTATATTGGTTAAAATTAATTAATTATATATATATATATATATATATATATATATATATATGGTGGTGGTGGTGGTGGTGGTTAACATCCATTGAGACCAATCTTTGGTTTGTCTGACCTAAAGAAAAGAGTTATTTAATTTGATTTAAGATTTTATTCCTATGCTCAAAAAACTTGGAGAGAAGCCTCTCGAGCTCACTATAATTTTGACATCTTAAAAGGTTAGGAAGGTCAGTATTGTAACAAAGATTATGAAATTGAGCTCTAATGTGGTTGTATACGGGGCACTCTAAGAGGAAGTGATTTTATCCTCGATGTTCATATTCTCACAGAGATGGCAGATCCTTTCCATCCATGGTGTTTTAGGAACTATCCAATGACCTGTTTCACTATGGAGCTCATGAGAGTTCGTTCTAATCTTGGCTATATTAATTTTCATCTTTGAGCTAGTTAAAACAGAGAGATACTTTTGATCTTCTAAGGTGGGGTTGATGACCTCCTTATAATACCTTAATTTTCTTTTAGCTGCTAGATCTTTCTCACACCACATTTTTTCTTTGAACTTAGAAGTAACAATTTTTTTAATGTTATTGATGTTTTGCATTGCAACATTCTCGTTGATCTCCCAATGGTTTAACCAGGACTTGGTGTCTTTATACCAACCTCGTTTAAGCCTTAGGTGGTTTTGGCTGGAATTTAAAGCTAGCTTAGGAAGTCTATGGTCTCCAATGCTATTGAGCTTGTGCTTGTACAACAGAAGCCTAGTCATAGCTAGGCTCTCGATAGGGGAAAGACCCACTTCTATAAGGAGAATAGGATAGGGTGTATTGCTTTTAATTTTAAGGTTATACGTTATAAAACGCTTTTGGATTTGTTCAATCTTTCTCTAGGATTCTCTAGAGATGCTGCAACCCCAAACCTCACATCCATATAAGATAACAGGAGTGACTAAAGTTTCAAAGAGGAACTTCTTTCTATCCCACATTATGAGGTTTGTCGTTTTACAATTATTTTCAAGACCAAAATAAGCTTTCCACCCCCCATTAATCTTTTTATGAATTCTATAGTTCCAGTTGAGCTTGTGATGAATATCAATTCCTATGTACTTGTAAGAAGACACTTCCTCCAAGTTACTATTGTCACACATAAAATTAGCGTAAGTGTCCTTCTTGGATTTGATAATCATAACTTTTGTTTTGTCAATGTTAACAAGCATACACATGGTAGGGCCAAAATCCTTAAGAAGTCTAAGTTGCTTATCATGATTAGATGGGCACCTCGCCAGAAGAACAATATCATCAGCATAGAGAAGAAGGATGATGACTTCCTAGCTAAGATCATGCCAGCACATCCTGCTTCCTCTAAACAACCTTCTAGCTTGTTGATGTAGATGCCAAATAGAGTAGGGGAGAGAGGCAACCTTGTTTAACTCCGATATTACACTTAATATCTTTCCACCACTCCTCATTGCTCTTTAACTTGGCAATTAGTATAAAATAAAATATTTATAGTGATTATAGTATTGTAACAAAAATTAGATATATATATATATATATATATATATTAAAAATTGATATAAAAATTTAATAATTTTTTTATAGAGATAAAAAACAATAAAAAATAGAAAAAAATAATTTATATTTTAAAAAATCAGTAAAATTTTAAAATTTTTAATAATTTGATAAAATGTGTTTAAAATTTTCAATCAAAAATTTTAACCAAAATAAAAATAATATCTCTACTTCAAATATATATAATGTAATAATGATATTATATTATTTTATTATGATAACGACATAAAAAATTAATTAAATTGTAATTTAAAATTATAGTAAATTAAAATTGTAGTTATTAAAATAAATTAAATAAAATCAAGAATAAGTGTGGAATTAAAAAAATTAAAAAATATTTAATAAATTTGATAAAATGTGTTTAAAACTTCAATCAAAACTTTTTAACCAAAATAAAAATAATATATTTACCTTAAACATATATAATATAATAATAATAATGATATTATTTTAATATAATAATGACATCGAAAATTAATTAAATTGTAATTTAAAATTATACTAGGTTAAATCGTTAGAATAAATTAAAGAAAATCATGAATCACTCTACTTATGGAAATGCATCGTTGTAGAGCAACATGTCCCTGTCTACGAGAATTGTTGCATTGTTCAACCGATGGATGTATTGTTCGAGTTTTGGGTAATTCTAAGCGCGGAATGTGTTTAATAGATACATTTTTTTTAAAGGTGTAGTTTTTATTATTGTATTTTGTGATACATATAAACAAAGAGGTTTAGTGTAATTTTTTTTTTTTTTTTTAAATATCATATAGTATTATTAGTGATCTAATGAATATTTTTAATTTTTATAATTAAGAAAATAAACTTTAATTGCAATTTTTTAAGTGAAAAGTAAATATTTATATTGTTTTTACTGTAGTGACTTGATAAATCATAAGCTATTTGAAAAATGAAGTTGGAAATTTAAAATGTTTAAAGTTGATTTTAAACCATAAGCTATTTGAAAAATGAAGTTGGAAATTTAAAATGTTTAAAGTTTATTTTAATATATTATTTAAAATTTGGTCGTGGCAAGCCATAGAATTTAAGGCTAAAAGACACTAAATGAAAATATTTTCACTTACCAAGCAGTTAGAGGACAGTTACACACTTCCCTAGAGTTAAATCATCTTAATTGGAAAAAGAAGAAAAGAGGGCATGAGAGGAATCATCTTAGTTGGGAAAATAAGTTTATAGGGTATGACAGGAAGCCTGAAGCAACAAAGAAGAGAGAAAGAAATATACCAGTACTGTTAAGGGAAGGTAGCCATAAGCCCCAGCAGTGTAGAACTGAATCTTTGGTATCTCCAACCTATTTCCCACATCCAGAGTCCATCCGAAGAACATGTCGTTGATGATGCACAATGGCAGGCGCCCGTCGTCTTCTTGAGAGATCTGGCGGATGAGGCTCTCGAAATGAGGTTCCAGCAGCTCCGATGCTTCCATGAGATGGATGAAAAGATGGTAAGGGAGGGAGTCTGTGTTTTCGGTGTGAGGAGGAAGACCGTGAGTAGCGCTGAAGAAAGGCAGCTCCGCCAAGCAGATATCCAAAGTGGGGCCAGCGGATTTGATCTTGGGTTGTAGGCTTAGAATGTAGAGAGGCGTACTGGCTATGGTGATGGAAAATCCGGTTCGTTTGGCAAGTAGCTTGGAGAGCTCTAGGAAGGGGATAATATGGCCCTGAGCCATGAAAGGGAGCATCACCACATGGTGCTTGGCCTCTGTTGTGGTGATAGTGCACGAATTCTTTGTGGGAAAGGGGGTGGGCGAATCCATTTCTAGTAGAAGATTTAGGCATTGAAATGGAGGAGAATCGATTGGATCATGTGTAGGCTAGAAAGGTTGCACCTCCTGCTCATTTATGGCATTTCACAAAAGGAAACGCGTAGGATGAAATAAATTGATATGACGTTAGAGGGCTACATTGGATAGTGCATAATTTTTGCAGGTAGGCTGATTGTAAATCATTAAAATATTTATGTTTTTTTTATAAATTGAGAAAATTTATTATAATTTAGTTGTTAAATCAGTAGTGATGATAATTTTTTTTTTATTATTATCAGCTAATGTAGCATGAGTCATCACTATTATTAAATGAAAATTATTTTATTTAGATTCATTAGAGTTATTCAATGAAACCACCTCACCTAGTTATTCAATGAAAACCACTCTATCTAGAATAACCTGCCAGTGATAGGTAAGGAGGTCATACACCATGCAGTAAAATATCTATAAAGACTTCTACATTGTTTGGGGGATTTTCATATTGTTCAAGTTCTTGGTAATTATAAGTGTGGAAATGTGTGGTTCTTGTTTCAAAACCAATATTTATTTTTAATCTCTAAGAAAATAATTGTAACTGTAAAGAGAGATATACAATTTCACATTTCTTAGATAACCAATTGAGAAATATATATATATATATATATATATATATATATATATATATATATATATATATAGTTTATAATATGTGTAATGTGTAAATAAATATATATAAAAATTAAGAAAAATTTAATATAAAAATGTTATAAAATAAAATATTTATATTGGTTAAAATTAATTGTATTTAAATAAATATATATATATATATATATATATATATATATATATATATATATATATATATATATATATATATATATATAATGGTGGTGGTGGTTAACGTCCACTGAGACCAATATTTGGTCTATCGGACCTAAAGAAAATAGTTATTTAATTTGATTTGAGATTTTATTCCTATGCTCAAAAAGCTTGGAAAGAAGCCTCCCGAGCTCACTATAATTTTGACATCTTAAAAGGCTAGGAATGTCAGTATTGCAACAAAGGTTATGAAATTGAGCTCTAATGTGGTTGTAAGCGGGGCACTCTAAGAGGAAGTGATTTTCATCCTCGATGTTCATATTCTTACAGAGATGGCAGATTCTTTCCATCCATGGTGTCTTAGGAACTATCCAATGACCTGTTTCACTATGGATATCATGAGAGTTCTTTCTAATCTTGGCTATATTAATTTTCTTCTTTGAGCTAGTTAAAACAGAGAGATATTTTTGATCTTCTAAGGTGGGGTTGATGACCTCCTTGTAATACCTTAATTTTCTTTTAGCTACTAGATCTTTCTCACACCACATTTTTTCTTTGAACTTAGAAGTAAATTTTTTTTTAATGTTATTGATGTTTTGCAATGCAACATTCTCGTCAATCTCCCAATGGTTTAACCAAGACCTGGTGTCTTTATACCAACCTCGTTTAAGCCTTAGGTGATTTTGGCTAGAATTTAACTAGCTTAGGAAGTCTACGGTCTCCTATGCTATTGAGCTTGTGCTTGTACAACATAAGCCTAGTCATAGGTAGGCTCTCGATAGGGGAAACACCCGCTTCTATAAGGAGAATAGGATAGGGTGTATTGCTTTTAATTTTAAGGTTATACGTTATGAAATGCTTCTGGATTTGTTCAATCTTTCTCCAGGATTCTCTAGAGATGCTGCAACTCCAAACCTCACATCCATATAAGATATCAGGAGTGACTAAAGCTTCAAATATGAACTTCTTTCTATCCCACATTACGAGGTTTGTTGTTTTACAATTATTTTCGAGACCAAAATAAGCTTTCCACCCCCATTAACCATTTTCTGAATGATATAGTTCTAGTTGAGCTTGTGATGAATATCAATTCCTAAATACTTGTAAGAAGACACTTCCTCCAAGTTGCTATTGTCATACATAAAATTAGCATAAATGTCTTTCTTGGATTTGATAATCATAACTTTAGTTTTGTCAGTGTTAACAGACATACCCATGGTAATATATATATATATATATATATATATATATATATATATATATATAAAATTTAAAACTAATATAAAATAAAATATTTATAGTGGTTATAGTATTGTAATATATATAATTTTAAATCAATATCATATTAAAAATTTAATAATTTTCTTATAGAAATAAAAAACAATAAAAATGTGTTTAAAATTTTCAATCAAAACTTTTTATTCAAAATAAAAATAATATCTCTACTTTAAATATATATAATATAATAATGATATTATTTTATTATGATAATGACATTAAAAAATTAATTAAATTGTAATTTAAAATTATACTAAATTAAAATTGTAGCAATTAAAATAAATTAAACAAAATCATGAATCAGTAGCAATTAAAATAAATAAATAAAAATCATGAATCACTCTAGAATTTAAAAAAATTAAAAAATATTTAAAATATTTAATAAATTTGATAAAATGAGTTTAAAATTTCAATCAAAACTTTTTAACTAAAATAAAAATAATATATCTACCTTAAACATATTATTTTAATATGATAATGACATGGAAAATTAATTAAATTGTAATTTAAAATTATACTATGTTAAAATTGAAGAAATTAGAATAAATTAAACAAAATCATGAATCACTCTAGTTTATGGAAATGCATGGTTGTAAAGGTATTGTTCGAGTTTTGGGTAATTCTAAGGGTTGAATTATTTAATGGACACATTATTTGTAAAGGTGTGGTTTTTATTATTGTATTTTGTGATATATATAAACAAAGAGGTTTAGAGTAAATTATTTATTTATTTTTTGAAAAAATATCATATAGTATTATTATTGATGTAATGAATATTTTTAATTTTATATTTAAGAAAATAAACTTTAATGGTAATATTTTTTATTGAAAAATAAATATTTAAATTAGTTTACTAGAGTGATTTGGTAAACCATATGCTATGTGAAAAATCTAGTTGGAAATTTAAAATGTTTAAAGTTTATTTTAATAGATTCATTAAAAGTCGGTTGTGGAAAGTCATAGAATTTAAGGGGAAAGGACACTAAATGAAAATATTTTCGTTTACCAAGCAATTATAGGAGAGTTACAAACTTCCCTAGAGATAAATCATCTTAATTGGGAATTTAAGGGGAAAAGACACTAAATGAAAATATTTTCACTGACCAAGCAATTAGAGGAGAGTTACACACTTCCTTAGAGATAAATCATCTTAATCGGGAAAATAAGCGAAGAGGGCATGAGAGGAATCATCTTAGTTGGGAAAATAAGCTAAGAGGGTATGAGAAGAAGCTTGAAGCAACAAAGAAGGGAGAAAGAAATATACCAGTACCTCGAACATGCCTGTTAAGGGAAGGTAGCACACTGAGAGTTAGGGTATTTTTGAGTTGGTTGGAGCTAGTGGAATATCTAATTTAGACTTGTTCAGTTTGTGAGTTCATGGGCTGGAAAGTCTAATGCCTTTGGACAGACCTTGTTAGGTCACTGTCAAACAATTGTTTAGAAAGTGGAAAACTAGCACTAGGGGAGAATTGGTGGTTATCGTTCTCATTGGTTGAGAGGAGTAGTCTTCTCTTTTGTGAAATTCTCAATGGTTGAGAGGAGTGGTATTCTCCTCCGTGAAATTTCCTGGCAGCCTAAACTAAATCAGATAAGTGTTTCTCGTTTTCCAGAACATGTAATGTTTCTGTAATTACAATAGTTTATATTCTGTAAAGTGAACTACATTCTTGGTTATTGAAAGGAAATGGTAATTACAGTAGTATAAGTATATTTTTGTAGAATGAGTTGCAGTAATGGGAATAAAAAAGGAAATGGTAAACTATTCCTGTAGGTACAACACTCCCATTATCAGTAACAACAATAACAATATTAGTACCAGTAAATTCTGTGAATTTGTGGTGTGAATTATAAGGTTGAATGTTGAAAAAAAATTATGAATCATATACTTACATAAAAGATAAGTAATATGATAAATTGTTGGTTTTGTGTTTTCTTTAAAAGAAGATCATTTCGTCTGTGTAATGTTGTATAGTTATTTATCTTTACAAGAATTGAAAATTTGAAAAATATTAAATTTAGAATATTCATACAAATACTAAACTTGGAATCCAGGTTAGAAAAAAGGCCAAGTTTATTGCCCAAAAACCTAATGTAGAAGTCGATGTAGAAGTCCTGGGGTTCAAGAAAAAAAACTAGAATGATTCTGGTAAGCCCAGGTTAGACCGCACCCAAAAAAATATTCGAGAATTACAAAATTGATAAACTGTAAAACTAATATTTTGTGTAATTACAAAACAATGAAATTGACTAAATTTTCCTTACAAATTAACCAAGAAGAATGTAATTATTGACCTATAGCGAGTCCATAGAGAAACTATGTAACGAAACAGAAAAATAAGATTTCTTTGCATACTGATTGTTGGAGTTCAAATTAAATATGGGTTATAAATAAGAAGAAAAGAAGGGTTTCACTCTTTTAAAATCCTTAATAAAATCATATAAAAACAATTAATTAATTCGATTAATAATTTTTTAAACACTATAACCATAATATATCAATAATGGACTTCCTTATTCATAATAAATAGTGAAGGCATTCAGTGAAAATTCCAAGAAAAACAACATATAACATGCAGAAAATAACCTCAAATATCAACAATATGATGTATTACGTACTGTATCAAGATATAAAAAATAATGTGTTATGATTCATATTAATTGGCCACTAAAATTATTTGTAATTTCAACTAAAATAAAAATCCTCAGAGTAAGATATTACAACCAAGACTATGATGAAGACCTGTGGACAAATAGGAATACAAAAGAATTAAAACCTGGAGTGGATTTGCAAGGGCTTAAATAGAAAACCCTTGAAGAATGTTGCAGAAACCATACCTGCAAGAACAACCGGTCAACCTGTTAAAATGTCTTGTCATTACATCCGAGAAAGGATGCTAAAAAGATAATGGAGGATGGGTTACATCTTACCTTAAGAAATTCGTTTACCAGTAGGAAACTTCTTTGAATCTGCAAGGACACCAGCGGAGGAGGGTTACTGAAAATGTCAGAAATCACAAACAAAAGAACAAATACGGAAAGAATGAAATAAGGTGAAAAAAAAATTTGAATTATAAGACCCTATTTAAGACTTCTAGATAAAAATACCGACAGATAATTAATGTGGATGGAACCAAATCTAGTCAAACAAAGGACAAAGATAATATCTGACGTGAAAGTGGTAATTTAAAATAATTTTCCTAGAACTTTGGTAATGTTTTTTTGTGTCGTATTGGATATCATCAAATTTGTTAGGAAAAATAATAAGAGGGGGCGAGGTGAATCAATATTTTAATTCAATTTAACTTCATGTTCATAATTTTGTATGCTATTGTTCTTAATGCAACATGTGTGTGTACCCGACTTCAGTGAAGGAAAACAATGTATATCCAGTTTACTAATTTTTCACGTGTTCCATTAGATGTCTATCTTTAACCATTGTATTATCAATTCAATAACCTTCCAGTATGAAGTAAAGAACAGATAAATCACAACATATAAGAAACACACATTGAACACAATGATTTTAGGTGGAAACCCAACGTGGAAGAAAACCACCATTATCGTTGTCTTTGTCTTATTTATTATTATATAAAGAAAATTTTAATTACATTTTGTACTAGTGCATACTCTTACTAGTATGTAGGTGCGGGCTACAACATTCACTCGTTCTCTAGTACCCACTAGAAGGGAGCTTCAACCCCCTGATCTCGTTTACCGACTTCTACTAGAAGGGAGTTCCTGCCCCCTCACTGAAGGTTGCAACCTTCAACACCTTGTGGACCTCATTTCATAATTTTTCACACTATATCCACCTATCAAACAATCATTGAATAACTCATACGACAATTTTCATCAAATTTTCACACTAGACCCACACCAACAATAAGCCCAAATAAATATGTCAAACTGAAATATTTAATTTGAATTACCAAGTCACTGTAAAGCAACTAAATTTCTGAAGAAGGTGATAAGAACAACTTAAGTTCAGAATATATATGTGACTGTTCTTGAGAGAACCAACATACAAACGTGCTTCCTCTGCATACAACCTGCATACAAATCTAGGATTATTAACACGGAATCATTTGGATAACTGAATCAATGTACAACTAAAACACACATTGAATCAAGTACTGAAATAATCACAGATCATTGAACCACATCCAATCAATATAATTGATTAACATATCAATCCACAATTCAATCAACTCTGTGAGACAACATTACGGGAATTTTGTGGTCTAAAATGGGCCTCCTAAAGAAATTGTAAAATAATAGTGGAAATAATAAAATAATATTAAATTACATCATTAAATTTTAGAGGGAAAAAATTAAAAAAAAACACTTTTTCAACTCGTGTTTCAATTTATCTCCCCATGGGTTTACATAAATTTGAGTGGGAACACTCATTGGATGCAAAATTTGATTCCTCATCCAAGGAGTACCCATGTTGCATATTTTCAATGGACCCTGCTACACGAAAAATGCGAAATACATGAAAAATGTGATTGCAATCACGTTTTTCATGTATTTCTCATTTTTCGTATAGCAAGGTCCATATAAAGTATGAAACATGGTTACTCTTTGGATGGAGAATTAAATTTTGAATCTAACTAGTACTCCTGCTCGAAATTTGTGTAAAACCTTAGGGAGAGAAGTTGAAAATACAAGTGGAAAAGTAGTTTTATTATTTTATTATTTTTTAATCTTTTTACTTTTTTACCCCAAAAATGGTGAATCATCCCCCATGGTTGACATCATCATCTTGAATCCTATTGGTTCTTATAAGTTTAATTTGGTTTCATATTTTTCTTATGGGGCCCATTTTTTACCTCAAAAGTTCTCTAATGGGATCATCACGATCAAGATATTAGGGACACACAACAACAAACAAAGTTTATCACCAATCATCATTAAGTAGCAGTGCAAACCCTGACCATATCTAACACATAATATATAAGAAACTGTTATTAGGAATACCTACATATGTATGGTCTTATCATGTGCAACACTCGCGTACATATGTCAACGTAGTGAAAAGCATATCTTGGAATATATACACAACTATTAATAAAAAAACATGCATACAAATTTGAAAACTTTCACTACAAACACAATTCCCATTCCATAAACATTACTGTCACATATTCATATTAAAGAATCATTATAACCACATATCTATCATTGTTAGCTATAAGTATAAACATATCAAGCAAGTGTATTCATTATTCCTTACTACACTTTTAGAGCTATCAGATTTGAGCCATCTCCTTGCTCCCCGGTGGACACATGTTTAAGATCAAATCACATATGAATAACTCATTCACTTGAACACCTAACACCTTGATATCTATCTCCTATATATCTTTTTCCTTAGCCAATACCTTAGGTAAATCGTTTGGTAATGACATTAGTATTGGTTGATGGGATCAAGTGAACATTGTTTATCTAATTACTGTGGGCCAATACCATGAAAATGGCTCTTGGTATCCAGATTTCCATGGTTTCGATTTTGTACGCAAGTTTTGATCATAAGACCTATGTATGCACTTGACCCTTCTTCATAGGAACTGCACATGCTTTCTCAACTTCACTTTTGTCATTCATTTGTAACTAAAATGCCATTTCTTTTTCCATAACATATGTACCAATCTGCATGAGTTCCACAATCACCATGTTATCACAACGTTGACATCAACTAAATATTTCTCAAGCAATTTTCCATCAAGGACAACAAATTAGCCATAATTCCAACAATCTTCCCTTTTGGACTTGATGGAAACCACTTTGGTGTTTGGACACTACCTTCAAACACCTTAAGACAACAAGTCTTCTCTCCAAACACGAAGCGTCTCTCCCCCTTTGACATCAAGGGAAAAGTGTTGATTTAGGTTGAATGAAGTAATTCCATTGTAGCGTTGATAAATTTAGGTTTAATCTACTAAATTTGAATCATGAAAGTTGCAAATTGACGACGGTCCCCCCAGGCATATATTGTACCTTATAAAGATATACAATAAAATTTCAAGGTTGTAGGACTCAATATATGACTTATCTTATACAAATGAATCTCATGATTACATCAATCACCCATCATAATGGGGTTACATATTTGACCCAAATTTTGCATCAATGTTCCAAAATAATGGGATTACATACATGACATGATTTGATCCCAATAAACCATACATGACTAAATTTTACAGTTATTACAATATGGGTATTTTCATGACATTTACATCAAGAGACATATATTCCACTTATAACCAAAACCAGGGACCTCAATAATGAGGTAGCAAGACCATGATATTCATATGCAACTAACATGCACCATACAAGAATATGCAACATAAGCATATGATAGCAGGACCATATGTGTGATGATTACAACAACATCAACATATTCATCATCAAGAAGTTATGTACAATATGAAAATTTAGCATAAATCTCTCCAACGTCATCATCATGTGATCAAATTTGCAATGCTTGCAACTGAAGCATAAGATTGTGCAATAAATCTTTGGCAACAACTCATTCCCTTGACCTCATATCATCAAGGTCAATGCACTCTCTCCATATATAGGAAGAGCCGCAATCCTCAATCAACAATATCGAACACCATAGGCAGCATGTACATGCATCAATGAAATATGTGCAAACAAAGAGAACCTTCATTATTACATATCATAGAATCGATCGACAACATCATCAACATATTCAAACCAACTTAACTAAGTGCAAGACATCATCCATAACTTCGTCTCATGCAATCCATGCATCTTTGATAACTAATTACATTAGCATATGTATCTTCAGTGGTAAAAATAGTAACAACCATATATTTAGAGTACTGATATGCACTCATCATAATAACATACAAGAAGTAACACTTAAGAAACCATAATTCCAACAATGAACTATTAGAAGCATAGAACATGATCTTCCTGAATATGTGCAAAAAATCAATATCAAAACTAGAAATCCAATAATAAGTGATGGAATCATATGAGAAGCTGTCTCTGAATCTGTGCCACTCCTTTTTCATTAATGAGAGGCATATGCGATTGTATAGCTCAAAAACCATGTATACACACAATTGTCTTTCATACGATCTGTGTAAATAAAGTAAATTACTGGTGTTTGTAGGTACAACTCCCCCTGAAATTGACATGCCTATTAGAACAATTAACAAAGTGAAGAGGCAGGAATCATTCATAATTTCTCTCTGATATATTCAAAGGAATCACGTGGAAGAGGTTTGGTAAATAAATTTGCAACTTGTTCCTTTGAAGGAACATATTCCAGCTTGAACTTTTGTTTAAGAACCTACTCTCTAATAAAATGGTATTTGATTGGGATGTGATTGGTTTTTTAGGGCATTATAAGATTTTTAGAGATACTTATGGCACTAATGTTTTCACAGAGTATAGGTACAGGTTGAGGACAAGTGACTTCAATGTATTGTAATTTTTGGATCGTCCATAGAATTTAAATACAACAAGATGCAGTAACAACATATTCTACCTCAATAGTTTATAAAGCGACATAACTTTGTTTTTACCGAACCAAGAAACTAAGTGAGGTCCCAATTATAATGCTCCTCTATAAGTACATTTGTGGTTGTCAAAATTACCTGCCCAGTCTGCATCTGTGTAACCCTGAAGTGCAAAATCTATGTTTTTGGGATACTATAGTCCAAAATATTTCCTTGCAGATACTTGAATATCCTCTTGACCTCTTTGAGATGAGTTTCCTTAGGATTTGATTGAAATCATCTGACTATGCCAACTGCATGCATAATGTCTGGCCTTGTAACAGTAAGATAGATCAAGTTACCAATCATAGATTTGTATTAAGGTTTATTAACTGTAACAGAGTCATCATTTTGGTTGAGATTGCATCCAGTTACCATTGGTGTGAATATCGGTTTGAAATCTTCCATTCCATATTTCTTCATAATCTTGGTTTGAGAAAGAAAGATACCATATTTAATTTGATGAAATTGAAGACCAAGAAAGTATTTTAGCTCACCAAGTAAAGAAATTTCAAATTCTTGCTACATAGTTGAAGCAAATCCTTAACTCATACATTCAACATTACTTCCAAATATGATGTTATCTACATAAACCACAACTATCAAAAGTTTTTCTTTGTCAAATTTCAGATATAAATTGTTATCTACAGATCCTTCCTTGAATCCTTGTTGCTGAAGATACATGTCAAGATGATATACCATGCACGAGGAGGTTTTTTTAACCCATATAATGCCTTCTTAAGTTTTAATTTTTTTTTTTTATCATTTCCAAGTATGAATTCTTCAGGTTGTTCAATATAAACTTCTTCTTCTAGGTCCCCATTTAAAAATGTAGGTTAAGATACAATTGATATACCTTAAAGCTATAAAATCTATAAAATGAAAGAAACATTCTTATGGCTTCATGTCTAGCTACGGGAGAAATTTTCTCTTGAAAGTCTATCCATTCCTATTGAGCATAGCCTTTGCATACAATTCTTGCTTTGTTTCGAATTACTTCTCCATTTTCATTTAGTTTTTTTTTAAACACCCACTTTGTCCCAATTATATTTTTATTATGAGGCCTTGGTACAAGTTCCCATGTATGGTTCTTTTCTATTTTATCAAGTTCTTCATGCACTGCCTTAAGCCAACATTCATCTTTGCTTGCTTGATTCACATTTTTAGCTTCAGTTGTAGAAAGTAAAGATAGGTGACTATTGATCCAACACAAGTTCTTCTATTTGTATTCCTACTTCCTTATCACTTATAATTTGAGATTCGAGATGACTTTTCTGAACATACCTTGATGGAATATTTTCTGACATACATGTATTTTCATTTCCTTCTTCTAATGCTTCTCATTCTTCTTCTCCTACAACTTCTTGAATTTTAGTATGGATAGGTTGATCATCTAATTGTGCATCCTTTTTGGTACATGTGGATGCTTCATCAATTACAACACCTATGCTTTCAACAATATTTTGGATCCTTTTATTATAACATTTATACCCTTTTCTTTTGGAGGAGTATCCAAGAAGGATTCCTTAATCAACTATGGATTCAAACTTTCCAAGCTTATCATCATTTTTCTTTATGAAACATTTGCTTCAAAATATTATAAAGTGTTTGATAGTTGTAGGATTGTCATACCAGAGTTCATATGGAGTTTTATCATTGTTTGCTCGAACATGGGCCTTGTTAAGTATATCCACAGCTGTATGCATTGCTTATCCGCAGAAGGATTGATGTGTTCCCGCTAATCATGCATGGCACATGTCATTTTTTGAACTATTTTTTTCATTCTTTCTTCCACTCCATTTTGTTGACGAGTTTTAGTTGTGGTAAATTGTCTTTTGATGCCATGCTTCTCACAAAAATTGAAAAAATCATCTAATATAAACTCCCCTCCTCTAACATGTATAAAACAATTGATTTTTAGTTCCAATTCATTTTCTACCAAAACTTTGAATATTTTAAAATTTTCAAATGCTTCATATTTTTACTTTAGTAAACCAACCAAACAAATTCTTGTAAAGTCGTCAATCAATAGCATGAAGTATTTCTCACCATGAGGAGAATTCTTTCACATAGGTCCAAATATATCAGTATGAACAAGTTCAATAGGTTTACTTGAAATGCATTCTTTAGCATTAAACCGAGCTCAGGATTTCTTACCAAATTGACATGCTTTGCAAAAGTTATTTTCAACTAGAGAAATTTTTGGCAAGTCACGAACTGCTCCCATATTGATTTATTTTTATAGTTGAGAAAAGTTGAGGTGTCCCAATCATTTGTGCCAAAGCCAACTTTCTTCATATTTTTCTCAAAAGACAATGCTATTTGTCGCCTTCTAGGATATAGACATTCCTTGGAGTTCTAGTTCCCTTGATTATGATCATACGTGTATCCAAATTTCTTACCACACAAGTATTTGATATGAAAATAACTTCATGCCCTTGATCACACATTTCACTAACACTTAACAAGTTATGTCTCAATCCATAAACAAACAATAGATTCTCAACCTTGACCTTTTCTTTTAAAAACACAAATCATTTTCGTTTTAATAGTAGCGAGTGAGTTATTTCTAAAATTCACATCCTTATCTTTCTTAATTTCATTAAAAGAAACAAACTTATCTCTGTCACCTATCATAGGCTTTGAACACCCATTGTCAATGTACCATAAACTCTCTTGATCTCCTGCATACAGTGCTAGACCACAATTTTAAAAGGAAGTAATTTTATTTTCCATACCTTAGGAGGATTTATATTTTGTTCATGTTGATAAGATGAATCCATCCTTATTCGGCATTCAATTTCTTCGTGAAAATTTTTATTTCAAATAGAACATTCAACTTCGTTTTGAAGAGGGGAGAAAGAATTATAAGAAGATATCTTTTTCCTATTTCCATTATGTTGTTTTCTTGCTTCTCTTTTCATAATAATTTTATAAGCAACACAATGAACTTCTTTGTGACCAGAGTTGTGAAAAGTGAAGCATTGAAAATTGAAGTAAAAATGCATGGGAGTATAATACCTTTTTTAGTAGCTTTCCCTTTGTTCATGAAAAGGTTATTTTGCATGAGAAAAAAATGATCCTTCATTCTTTTGTTGATTCCTACGATATTGATGATTGTTTCCTTTTAACGCATTGACGTAGCTTTTTGTACCTGCTTCAGAATATTTCATAGGTTCTAATGTTTCACCATTTCTTTTTTTATTGTATCCAAGATCTCTCTTAATTAATGGAGAACGTTTCACTTTAATGATTTCTTATAAAGTTTTAGATCCTTTAGCAAATCTAAGGTTTAGAGCCTTTGTTTTTTCAAGTTCCTTTCTTAGACCCACAATTTCTAGTTCTAAATTTTCACAGTGCCTTTCTCTTTCTTGGATTTTTTTCTTCAAATCTTCTTCTAGTAATGTAGCTTCTTCTAAACAAATGTTTAGCTCAGTTGTTTCTTCAATAAGAGTTTTTTTTTTTTATACATATCAATCTCCTTGGAATGAACCATCAAAATAAACCCAAGGAATTTAATATCAATGTCTAATACGATCAGTAGCCTTGAAAAATAAAGAAATCAACTTAACCATGTATTCCCTTGTCATCCTAATGATTGTTGCAACAAAGATTTCAAGAGGAATGTTAGAGCATCATAAGATGATCAAGTTTCTAGCCCACTAAATATGATATATAAGGATAAAGCGGAACCCTTCAAAACATGAAAAATATTTTTCTAATAACTAGTCCTAGAAACAAGCCAAAAGATAGCCCTTATTCCATGTTATGTGAAGGTTAAGATCCTATTGAACTACATGAATTTCTTCCTTGGAATATAAATAATTAGTAAATCGATGAAGAGCATACTCATAATTATTTTTCCAGAGAGGACATTATTTTGGGTTGGACCAACCATGCTTCAAACCATTATTCCAAGGTAATAACTTATTGTTTATAGCTAGCCACGAACAAATTTTGTGGCTGAGAGCCACATTGATCTTCCATATCTGGCTCCACGACCATTGGGAGGGATCATTAAAAACTTCTTTGCACCAACCTTTGTAGAAAATTTTAGCTATATATTCACCAATAGTCAAGTTTTTGGCCCAAATTAAGGAATCTAGGACATAATATTGCAATGTAATATAGCATGAGGCTAGGAAATTGATATAATTCTTCCATTCAGCTAATAAGTGGTCCTTAAGTCTCATAATACTGGAATTTTTCCACATAGAACGTCCCAAATGCCGCATATCACTAACTTTAGCATTAGATAGAAATAAAGTGTTTGGAATTACTCAGATCCAATATGAGATCCTTAGACAACCTATAATGATCAATTTTACCATACCATGGGTCACTCTGATACTTTTTCCACTCCCTACCTTCCAAGCCACCCAATTTCCAATAACAGGAATTGAATTGACTAAGGCCATCTAAATGATTGACCCTTTATAAGTTTTGATAAGGGATTAGAGCATATCTACAACGGAGAGAAGCTTCAAGTATTTTTACTTTATTACATGGCCCCATACAACCTCATTCTATGGAAAAATCCAAAGGCTTCTGGTGGCCAATGCTATTGTGAAGTGAAATATGTCCTTCATTTTAAACCTACCAAAGGACTTGGGAACAGAACTTATGTGCCACTTTTCTAGTGGGATGGCTATGTCACTAGATTCCCCCTATATAAAATGAAACCTTTCCTTCTTAATTTTATTCAGAATGGACTTAGGAGACACAGTGATAGGCATCGAAGATACAAGGATGCACTACAAATTTTATTTTAATAGAATCAACCTTCCACCTATGGACAAAAAGTGATTCACCCATAGAGAGATATGATATTCCACCTTTTCTCAAAGTTATGTCCAATATGAAATCCCATAATCCTTTGGCTTTAGGTGAAAGACTAAATATTTGAAACCCAAATCCAAATCTCTTATAGGGAAGTGAATGAAATCATTGAACATGTATAAACAAGGTTTCAGAAAAAAACAGATTGGTAAACAAGAATTTTCCAAATTTAATTCCATGCTTATAACATTAAAATAATTTAGAATGGAGCTTAATTTTGTAATATCCCTCGTAAAATCATATGTGAAGCATAATATGTCATCCACAAAAGGAATGTGAGATATGACTTCACTAGGAGTGGCCCCAATTACCAAAAAAAAGAACATTTCCTTTTCTTAGCTTTAATGAAAATGCTCAAATCATTCTATTGTAATTATGAACAAGAGAATAGATCAAGGTAATGCCTCCCATCAATCCCCTTGAAGCATCGAAGAAATGGGAAGGAACCTCGTCGATAAGAATAGAGAAAGAAATTGACTCAAGACACTTCATAATCTAGATTACCACCTACAAAAAAAAAATCCATTTTGAGCAAAACTAACCTTAGAAGCATCTACCTTACCCTATAGTATTCTTTGGACAAGTCTATATCTTCTTGGTTGTACTGATTGAATGGACAATTTCTTGTGCAATGGTCACTGCATCTTGGATTTGTCTTCCTTATAGAAAACCAAATTGTTTTAAAAGATAACTTCACTCACGATAGGATTTTAAAAAATAGCTATAACCTTCGATGTGATTTTTCAAATAGTGTGGAAATGGGATATGAGTATGAAATCTACAAAATAACATATGCCTTGTTTCTTTGGAATGATATCTATGCGAGTCTTATTGAAATACAAAGGACCTTTAGTGAACGCTAAGATTATGTAATCACCATCAAGAGCCCGTATTTGATTAAATCATAAAAACTAGTATAAAATTTGACTAACAACCCATCTAACCTACGGCTCTTATCTTTCTACATAGAAGAGAGAACATAAAACATCTCTAATTACGAGAATTTCACCACCAAATTTGAATTCACATCTTTTGAAATCATGGAAGGAAAGAGGTTAACGACTTCTAGAATTCCATGATTGCGACACCCTGCAGGCTCCTTAAACATAGAGGTAAATTGCCTTATTCTTTCTTCCTCCATATCAAGAAGAGATCATTTATCCCCCTTAATTAATTGAATAGGCCAAATAGTATTTTATTTTTTACGAAAAGTGGCATATTTATGGAAGAAATTAATATTATTATCCCCTTCCTTAATCCAAGCAGCCTAGATCTTTAGGTTCCACTTTTCCTCTCTCTTTTTAAAAGGGATTTTTTGGCATCTTCTAATGCTCAAGTTTAGCCCTTTCAAAGGAGAAGAATATTTTTCCTGATGAAAGGATGATACTTTATCTTCTATATCCTATAGATGCCTTTTTCATTAGTTTTATATACTTTGGCCCAATTAAATGATCCCTCATGCATCCTGCAATTTTTTTTTGCAAATTACCTCATATAACATTAGGGGATGCCATAGAGAGGCATATCCACTCCTAGGTCACAAATTAACTCCTACAACATTGGGGGAAGGCCATAAGAAGGATCTCCACTCCTAGGTGACAATGCAGTGGAAATCCTCTAAAAAAAATCAAACCTAATTGAATTTGAAAAGGGAAAGGGGATTTGAACAATCAGATTTGACTTGAAGGATAATTGGAAAGTGATATCATAAGCCCATTGAAGAAACCATAGACTTAATTAAGAAGGATCCATCCCTCCAACTATCAATAATTAGAAATATATCCATTATTATTTCCATGGAATCTTTTTTGGCATGAAAATTCATTCATGTGGGCATAAAATTTACAAAGTTAAGGTTTAAAATATGTTTTTTTTCAAAGAAAGACTCGAATAAAAAATGAACAATATATGAATTAGAGTCCCAAACTTCCGCAATAGACATATAAAATTTTTATTTCTCCATAAAAAATAAGAGAAGGGGAATACAAAACACTAGTCTCATCCAAATGATTAAGAAAAGGTTATCTCTTTGAATACATACAATAAATATTGAGAATATTGTACTGAGAATTAGAGCTCTTCTATTATAGGTTAATTGCAATAGAAGAGAAAGTTGCACTGGAATACGATGAAAAAAAGAAGAGATTCATCCAATGACCAAACCACCTAACATATTGTTTACATCCAAAGAAGAAAAGAACCAGCCTTTTAGCTATGAACCTAATAAAGAGATCATTTTCTAATTGATCACATAATCTTCTGAAGAAAAATTATATCTCAATTGTGGCTCTGAATTATCCTTTTGAGGGCTATTTATTTATGGGAACCCTAGCTTCCCATTGAAAATTAAAGGAAATTATTTTCATGGCAGAACTAAAGGAAGGAATTTCCCTACTCCAAAGGCCCTAAAAATGGTGGCTTGCTTCCCTTTTTTACTTTATTTCCAACACGGAATTCTATTGAGCTTTGTGCATATGTGGCTTTCAGCTAAAAGGATTAAAAAAATGAGAATCAAGATCTATATCACCCTTAAATGTGAAATCCTCATTTAATTTGATGCTATGTTTAAGGGAGTAGTGAAAACTCATGGCATTAGGCTTATCTAACCTCTCCTATGTGCCTCTAAGGAAACTAGAATTATGAGTTCCCAAGGGATAACCCTTAGAGGAATTTCGGGGGGGAGATAAGACCATGGGTGGGGACACAAGATGGGGATGGAAGCTTAGAGGAACAAACCTTCAAGTTAGAAAAACCCTTTGTCTAGAGAGAAAACTAGAGAGGAAGCCAAAGGGAGCTAAGACATACCAGTGGAATGATTAGATTTATCCATAACTTCTAACTAATATCTAGAGGGGATATCCATCCCACTGTTTTCGTTTCTTGCAAATATGCAATCACTACAATAATTAAAGGTCCCCATTAACACTTAATTGTTCCTTATTTTTCCTCATGATAGGGGCCAAAATATGTTTACAATGGTCTTTAAGGTGTCTAAATTCATGGCACTTGAAATAAAAAAAATATTTTTTTTCTCAAATAATCAACATTTTAAGAGAAAACCCTCTCCATATAAACTAGATTGATGGCCTCAAACAAACTCTCTATGTGATAATATTCAATTAAGATTCATGGCCATTGCATATCCATAGATTTAGACCATTTGGGATCTAATGATATTAACCAGCTTATAGATAGTCTCCTCAAACTAGAAGACTAGAGAAAGACTTGATAAAATGACCCAAATTGGTTGATCAAGGATCAACTCATCGACTAGGTCAAAGTCCAATGACCAAGGCTACTAATTTAACAATTACGAACCCTTCCACCAATCCTGTAATTTTATTTTGAGGTTTTCCTTACGATTCTTGAACATGAAAAAAATTCACCCTCTGACCAGAATGTGAAACATTAGGGAATAACCTAGGATATGAGATCAATTGTTAGAAATCCAAGCCAAGAGAGAGGCATTCCAAAAAAATTTCCGGCAAAACCTACCAACCATTGTAGATTCCTTCAATTTAGGAATGTCAACAAAGTCAATTTCCTTCCTTGCCACCATGAAGAGGGGGTGAGGGGGCAAGAGGACACAGAAAAATAAACCTTTGACTAAGAATGAGAAAGAGCCAAAGTAACCAAGCTAGAGTGAGAACAAGCCTCCTTGCCATTCTCGCCATTACTTGGGAAGGTTCCATAATTAAGAAGCATGTTGTCTACAACATGGGAGTAGGAAGGGGAAAGATCCACTTTTGGAGATTGGCCATCGGAAAATATTGGGAGTAGAGGAGTAAGCAGATCTCGGGAGTAGAGGAGTAAGCAGATCTGCGATCAGACAACCCTCCACCTGTGAACTTCTCTTGTGTAAACGCCCTTGTTAAGATAAGGCTTAATTCGTAGTCCACTAAATCAATGTCTTGATTCAGATGGAAATAAGAATAGAGGTAGAAGAAGAAGACCCACCATCTAATAAATGTTTTAACACAAATCAACACCCTTAGAAAACGACCCTAAAAAAAAACTACAAATTACCATAATAATTTATAAGAAAGAAAAAATTAATCATTTATGAAAGCCTATACAATGTCATATAAAATATATAACAAATTTAATAACATCTCTTAGCTTTTGAGTTACTAATATTTAATAAGCAATTCTGAAACACTTATCTTATTATTCATACTCGTACGTATATTATTGAATTGTAATTTTTATATTAAAATATATATAAAATAAAAAAATAATTATAGATATAATTATATTAGTAAATATTTGTTAAAATATTTTTAAATATATAAAAATTATATATTATTATATAATATATATATTAAAAAATTATATATTATTATGTAGTGTTATGAAATATATTTTTTAATACTTATTTTTATATTAAAAAATATTATTAAAATGATATAAAATTGTGATTTAAATTAAAAAAATAAAAATAAAAATTGTTAAACAACGCCATATCATATTTCATATTATATTATAATGACTTTTTTCGTAAAGACACACAAAACTCAAACCTATTACAAAGCATAACCATTGTGATACTTGAGTAAATCTTAAGTAAACCATAGCAATAACTGCTGGTCAATTCCTTGGAAGTTTATTTAATTTTTTATTATTGTTGTAGTTAATAGTATTAAATTGTTAGTGAGTCAAGAAGTGTTTATTGAGTTTAGTAGCTTATTTTACAATTTAATGTGAATGAGATGTGTAAGTATGTATGTGTTCAACTTGGAGTTAACTAGTGTTTCTTTTAAAATAAAATAAAATATACATTAAATAGAATAAAAAAGAAAAAAGAATATGTTATACATGTTTAATTAGTTGTCTATGTGATCTAATATAATTTTATGTAAAATTAATAAAAATTCAAAAAAATATGAGGAAGATGTTTAAACCAAATACTTTTTATAAATATTTTAATTAGTGATTTAAATAAACTATTTGAAGATCTAGGTTAACTAATTTATATAGATATCAACTTCATATATATCTATATATATATAAAAAATTGTTAAAAGAAATTATTTGAATGTGGTATATAATAAAATATTTAATGTGAGTTATGAATAAAATATTTTAATATAAATCAATATTGATGTATACTTAAAAATATATTAACAACAAAAAAACTATTTTAATATGCATTAATAAAATGAATCAATTCACATGTTATGTAAAATATTTTATATATTGTTTTAAAAAATAATGTACATATCATATTAAGTTATTGAAAAACATAAATTTTTATGGTTAAAGGGCTTTAAGTGGTGTGAGTATTTTACAATTTAATTTTTTTTAGGTATATAATTTTTATAATCCAACCAAATTTTTATTTTTTGAAATGAGTTTGCACATGAACAAATTTGATATAAAAAAATATATTATATATTATATATGATAAAAAAAAACTATATATACACTATAAAAAGTAGAAAAAAATACCATTAAATCATTTTAACTAATCTCATTATTTTACATTATCGCTCTTTTTCCATATTTTTGGGATCATTTTTGTTTGAAATAGAGAAAAATGTGTTCGAATTGCAAATTTTTAAGTTGTGTAGTGTATACAATCCAAGTTTCCCAATAAATTTTGAAAACACTCAATCCATCTTATAAATTCAAAAATAAAATTTAAATAATGAAAAATTATATATGGTATATATAAACGGTATAGATCAATCTTAATTACAGATCTAGTCAACTTCTGTATGGATAAAATGTATCTTGTGAAAAACTTTATTCAAATTTTCCAGTGTAAAAGAGGTTTGCACCTCAAGGCCCGACTCACGTTTGCACCTAAGGCCCTACTTAGACTATAGAGGATACTGAACTTTGTATATCATGCTTTCAGTTTTGTCTTATTCCTTTATCCATTAATAAAAATCAATTTCAACTCTCTCAAAACATGTATCTAACCTCCACATTGAAGTTGATGTCAATCCCATTTCAACCACTTGTCCTTCAATCAAGCTAGATTTTAATTGTGTCTCCAATTGATAAGAGGTAAGAAAATTGCATCGATAATTCATGGGGATTTACTCAATAAACCTCTAACATATCACTTGAGTTCATGGCATACTAAATAATACCCCTAATTTGAGTACACATTGGAAAATACATCTAGAAAACAAATTATAAAACCCCCTACCAATACGAACCCAATACACCTTCCCAATTTAAAAAGCCCCAATTTTCGCAAGATATTGTAGGTACCCATTTTTTCATTAACATTTTTTATATCGTGATGGATTGTAGATTTCTGTGGTGTATATTTTTAGAATCACAGCTCGAAATCTCCACAGTTCTCATTTTTAAGTCTACGTTTCGGGTCTAAAACAAGATCCATCATCAGGACATTCTTGCAAAAAAGAGAGACAATGAGTGATGAATAAATAGTGGAAAATGACAAGGAGGAGAGCGGACCAACAAACAACTAAATGTTTTAATTTCTAAAAAAATTCAATTATTATTAATTAATTTTTATTTATTTTTTTAATTTTTTTAATTTATGATGAGTTTTAGTTTATTTTGTTTTATAAATGTATCATAATTATTTTAATGATGTTTTGAGTTTACATGCTAAAAATGTTTAGTATATCTCATTATTAATTTTATCCCTTTTTATAAAGTTTTATGCTAATTTAATTTTGGTTAATTATTTTTTTATGTTTATTTTTAATTTTTCTAAATCATTGTTTTTAATCAAGTCAAAGTGTTGTAATTTCATTGTAATCCTAAAATTATGAAGAGAGGTCCTAGTAGATTGTATTAAATGATTAAAAGGTTTGATTATTATTATTAATTTTATAAGACCCTATGTGGATTAAAGTGTCGACTTTTTTATTAATTATTAATCCTAAAAAGTAATAAGTTATTATCCAAATTTAGCTTATAAATTACATTAAAAGATTATTGTTTTTTACTAATATGGAAGATAGTATTTTTATTTTTATCCTAAAATTATGTAGAAGGGGGTCAAAGTAGATTATATTAGTGGAATTAAGGAGTTGATATCTTTAAGATCCTATGAAGATTATAATGTCCATTAGTTCATTAATTATGAATCATTGTTTAAAAATTCCTAAGTTTTTATCTTATTTCATCTTATGATTTGGATTAGTTGTTTGAGATATTTTAGAGTTTTTAGTATATTCCTTATGCTAAAGTATTATTTATCTTATACTAACTTAAAGACTAAACGGTCCTATTATATTACAATACTAAGGATGGAGAAGTTATTTAGAAAGGTTTGGAATAGGTCAATTGATTATAACCCATAGATAGGGTTTGTAAACAATTGATCCTATAGACAAAGGTTTGCAGAAGGTAGGGTTAATTTAAGTTAATGAAAGGAGATTTATAAGGGTATTTTTTTTTTAATTTTTTTTTTTGTAAATAATTACTTCTACCCTTTATAGATTAAAGAAGGGTAGCAAGGTAAGGTCAAGGAGGACAGTATGGGTTTGATGTGAACAGGTGGGTAGAGGGAAGGGGAAAGGGTACAGGGGAGAGACAGTGAAAGTCAATTTAAGGATCAAAAAGGGGAACGAAGAAAGAGAAGGGTGGACAAGGAGACCAATGACTCAAGGGTGCGGGATGATTTACCTGGACAGCACATGGACCCAGTTTCTGTGAACTTCTAAGCCTCCATCTCTATTTAGGTTGTGAGGGTGTTTTATGATTTCCAAGGCTTCACGTATTTTGCGTTTGAAATGATGCTTTTCTTTGGCAATGACCTATGCTTTTTCAAGGCATATGTGGTGACATGTTTTGCTTGAATGTTCTGCCAGGGCTGAGGTTTTAATTCTTCCAAGCCTAATGTCTGCCCCAAGTTATTTAGACCTTATTTTAAAGGTCCTACTTGTTTCCCCTATATAGCACTCTCCGCATGAACAATTGATTTTGTAAACCCCTTTTTGTTGGAGGTAGTACAATTGATTTTGTAAAATGTTTAAATTTTTTATATCCCTTTATATTTTTTCATTAACTTTGAGCTCCATTTTTTATAATTTCCAATATAAAACCCCTTTACCCCTAATATATACTCAATATATTATGTCATGTATTCCTAAATATATATCTCCCAATATGAATTCACATGGTATGGTATTGTATTTCTCCCTCACTGAAGCCCTGGTGGAATAATCCAATAATCATATTGTGAGGTACATCCCTTATTGAAATTGCATTTGAAATACCTCCTATTCCACATACACCTAAAATGGATTGTACAACAACTCCACAAGCCTCTACTAAAGCCCTTCCTAAGAAAATAAAAAAAGTGAATGGAAGAGAGATTTTCTAAATAATTATTAACAATTAAATTAAAATTCTGAAAACCCTAAAATAGGCATGCCTACTAACATGGAAATTGAAATATATAATAGTCAAAACACTTATCTCATGATATATGTCCCATTAGCAAGATTAAAAAAGAAACATAAAAAATAATTGAATTATAACATTATTTTAAATTGTGGTTATTAAAAATTTTACCCCACTTTATTTGAAGATTCTTAACATTTAAATATTATAACTCATAATTGTATGACACATGTTCATGTGACATTTTTATGTTGATAGATGCATGTCTATTTTGGAATAGAGTTTCTAGAATTTTAATTTAACATTCAATAATTAGTAAGAGGATGATGGAGATTTAATATGCACATGATATTTTACAATATATGCATAGTAGTATACACAAATCAATACAAAATAGTTATGTCGATTTTTCTCTTTTAATTAAATTGATTAATTAAAAAATGTCATATGAACAAGCATATGATATTGATAAGAAATATTATTAGCTCGTGGTATGATAATAAAGTCTATTTACAAATTAAGAATCTTCATGGTTAATAATCTTGTTCAATGTTTTTTAAAAATATATATGCTTAACTAATATACTAATTATTTTTATTATTTAATTAATTTTTGCGTTTATTGTGGATTGATCTCTATAAGCATTTCCAATCATTTACTTTATATGGTTACAATAGTTTTTAATTAACCAATTTAATTAAAAGAGGAGAAAAAGAATAAATGTTTTTGAGATAAAATTATTATACTTGCCTCAATTAGCAGTCAGGGCCCTATTTCATTGATTGATGGTGCGGTAAGGGTCCTCGTACTTGGGCACTCTGAAGAGCACCCACGCACTCACTGCGGGGGATGGAGCAAGCACTTCATCAATTTAATTAAAAATATAAAAAAGGTGTAACTGCTTTTGACATAAATTTTAATATTTAATTTGCAAATATTTTTAAAAATATTTCATAAAGTTAAGTTCTTATTCTCTATCTAATAATCATTAATGATTAAATTAAAATTTTATAAACTTTATTCTAAAATAAACACATTTATCCATGTAAATAATTCCTACATGCATATTAATTCTTTTTATTGAAGCACATTACAAATTAATAATGATGTATGTAAGGTTTATGATATTAATTCATATAAATTCAAACATATTTGTAAAAAAATTGAATATGTTGTAAAGTAATCAGAAATTATAAAAATGTGGGAATAAAATGTTTAAATCTTATACTTTTCAAAAATATTTCAACAAGAGATTTAAATAAACTATTTGAAGATCTATGTTAACTAATTTATGTCCATATCAACTTAATATATATTTTTAAAAAATTGTAATTAAAATTTTTATTTAATGCTATATATATTTAATTTAGCATTCAAAAATACAATTTAAACAATGAAAAATAATACATTATATTTTGCATTATAAAAAAAACATATTTCTTGTATCAAATCATATTAAATCTATACTCAAAAGTGATCAAAATTGATCTATACTGATAATTACCCTATATTAAATTTAGAAATTCCTATACAATTTTGCCAAAAATCCAATAAGCAACCTGAAAAAGAAAAAACTTAATTCACCCCATCACAAATCTTTTATTTGCTTAACCAGATTCTGACCTAGATCACATAAAATGAAACATATGCGTTATCCCCTATAATGCTGCAATTTCCATGTCCCTGGCGTGAGATCAGCTCTGCAGACCTCAGAAAAAGGGAGTGTGTTTAATTTGGGAGTGGTGTAGGAAGATATGCTGATACACAGCACAACTCTAGGCCCTGTCTTCTGCTGTAAGCTTTCTTATCATGTCATCCATGTCACATACAGATGACCCTTTGTGCCCTCCCTCTTCATCTTCACTAACTGCCTTCATGGCCGCTTCTCTTATCTCCCTGGCTCTCATTCTCACTCGATTTCCTTTCTCTTCCTTCATCAACATTCTTACACTTCTCTCCACAGTCTCCCGTTTCAGCTCTCCCTCTTTTCCCCTCCACATCTCGATGCACACCCCCACCTCATCCTCCAACATTTGTGAATTCGCGAACTGCTCGTATTCCATAGGCCACCCAATGATGGGCACCCCTTGGCTTAGGCTCTCCAGCACCGAATTCCATCCACAGTGACTAAGGAAACCTCCCGTCGAAGGATGGGACAGGATCAGAAGCTGAGGAGCCCATTTTCTGATAAGCAAACCTCGCTTCTTTTCCTTCACTCGCTCTTCGAATCCCTCGGGAAGAAACTCCGCTGAGAACTCTGAATTGAATGGGGCCTCCAACGGCGGCCTGACGACCCAAATGAAAGGTTGTTGGCTTGATTCAAGCCCTAGCGCTAGCTCCTTCATGTATGACGACGATATCACACTTTGGCTTCCAAAAGAAACGAAGAGCACAGAGGAGGGCTCCTGGGATTCAAGCCACTGCAAACATTCTGCCTCTTCCTGGTTTCCCCGCTGTAGAAAATCAGAACCGATCCTTGCATTTGAATTAGCAGACGAAGAAAGCAACGAAGAGGGCAGGATCGGCCCGAGTGCCCAAACCGGGCTGCCGGTGGATTTTCTCATGTGTTGGAGACTGCTATGCTCCAGCTCTTCGAACGTGTTATATATCGACCCCCAACTACGCATATTGAGAGAATTCTGACGATTGATGAACAAGGTCCAGGAATCGGATCCTGTGGCAATTTTCATGTTGGTGGGGAGCTGAGATCGGTGCAATGTAACGTGTGGCATGTCTGGCAGAACAAACTCGTCGGCGCTGGTCTTGGTGTGAGGCAGATGAGTACAGAGGGAGTTAAAGACGGAGGTGCCATAAACCCCAGCAGTGCAGAACTGAATCCTGGGTATTCCCAACCTGTTCCCCACGTCTAGCGTCCATCCCAAGAATGCATCGCTGATGATGCACAGCGGCAGGCGCCCACCATCTTCTTCAGAGATCCGGCGGATGAGAAGCTCGAAATGGGGCTCCAGGTGCTCAACGGCTTCCCGGAGACGGGGGAAAAGAAGGCGAGGGAGAGAGTCTGTGTTTTCGGTCCCAGGAGGAAGACCGTAGGCGGCGCTGGAGAATGGCAGCTCCGCGAGGCGGATATCCAGACCGGGGCCAGCGGATTCGATCTTGGGTCTCAAGCTTCGGATGTTGAGAGGCGTATTGGCGATGGTGATGGCGAATCCGGTTCGTTTGGCAAGCTGCTTGGCGAGCTCAACGAAGGGGATGATGTGGCCCTGAGCCATGTAGGGGAACATAACCACATGGTGCTTGAACTCTTTGGTACTGGTGATCAAATTGTCATGAGGGAAGGGGATGAGAGATTCCATTGTGGGTAGAAGATCTATGCAGTGCAATGATCACAGAATCCGTTCGATGTGCAGAGGGGTAGAAGTATACCTTAAAGAATCATAAATCGTTCGATGTGCAGAGGGGGAGAAGTATAGTTTAAAAAATCATAACTCCTTTCATAGGATACTGGTACATATAAATGTTTTATAATTAATTTATTTAATTAAAAATGCAATAAAGACACAAAACAATAGTGTATATAAATTTTTTTATTTTTTATTTTTAATATATTAGAATATTTTGTAGTGGGTTAAATTCTAATCATCTAGTTAGTAATTTTTTATAATTAAAATAAATTTATAGTAGTTTTATTTCAAAATAGCCCACCAATAATAATAATAATATAGTTTTTATTATTTTATAAATTTTAGTGTTTTATGAGAAGTTTTAATGTTTATTATAAATTGATTCTTATTAGCTTTTACCAATTATTTAATTTATATGGTTCAAAAATAAAATATTGCAATATAGAGGATTAAGTAATATTAAAGTGTATTTAAAAATATATTAATTAAAAAAAAAAATAATGTTGAGAATGTAGCTTATAATTAAAATATTTCCATATTAATGCTAGATGAAATATTTCAATATCTATTATGTATATATTATATATGGTTAGAAAAATATGCATATGATAAAGTAATTGGACAAAATAAATTTTCATGATTAAAATATTCCAAATAATCTTACTATTCTACACTTTGGCCCTTCTTTATGTATGGTCAATTCTGCCTAAAATACAACAAAAAAATTGTAAAAATTTACAAATTTAGGCTATATTAAGTACATCACCGTCATCACAATGAAACACAAAAAAAATTTAATTACTAGCTAACCCATCATAACTTTAATAGATTTTCTATATTTACTACCATGAAAACCATAACCAATTGAATTATGTGCTGCGGTACTTTGATTGATTACCTATGTACCATAATGGATAACTCCGGATTCGGTTTTTATTTCCATGATACGGTTCTGGTCTTATTGTTTATTACATCCGTTAATTACTATGTTTTTTTTGGATTTGATGATCCTTGCCATGATCAAACCTTAATCGAAAAACCCTTAACACTTTGCAAACATATTTCTCGGGTTATGGAATGTTGTATGCGCAATTAAATTGGATAAACTGCACTTATGACCCTGTCCATACGTGGCATAAGATCGGTCGTCGATGCATAATGATCCCACAGTGCATAGGGCTTAGGGTTTACTATGACCTTGGGGTCATAACCGTTTCTGCCATCCATTGTTGCATTTCTGCCGAGGGTTCTGGAGGCGGCGGTGCTGCTACGACAAGGAAAGGCAGGGCTACGTCTGACCTCCATTGAAAGTCGATGCAACGTGACCCCAGATGGCCTCTTTCGTGTAACAAGTATAGGGACTCCTCTGGTTTTCTCTATTGCAGAGTTTCTACGCAGAAAACTTGCTTTCTCAGTGTTGGATTTGGAAACCGGTGAAATTGTTGTTTTACGTTTGGAGTTTGTCCGCTGTTTTTTTTTAATTGTCGCGCCTCTTGTTAGGTTTCTGTCACACTTTTCTCCGTTCTTTTCCTCGTTACATTCCTGTTGGAGCTTGCTGGCAGCATGGTTCCGAAGTTCTCGAATTCTGTTCTTCACAGGCCCTACAGGTATCAAATCTTTCCGTGTCGCCGTTTGTTCTGTTTTCCTTTTGCTGTTTTCTTCCATTTGCTAACGGGGTCTTCTCTGTGTGAGTAGGTTTGGGCTGCCACTCCACTCACTCGCTTGGAGATTTCCGGTTTCTTCCTTCGTTCCATGGCAAGGCGGCCTGACTCCTGGCGTGAGCTCACAGGTACACATCATAATGGAAATGGTCTTACTTTTTTGTAACGAGAATTTGGGGTTGAAATAAACTCAGGGTAAAGTCTGTAACCCCGCTATTTGTAATGTTCAGGTTAACCACGGTCCACGGCCTCAGGCCGACAGAATGTGGCAAGCAAACCCTCGAGCGGATTCTAAACTGTTTCAGGGTTTTCATTTTTAGTCAGTGTTATGTATAAATTTGCTACTGTTATTCTATGGCCGGGGTTTATGTTCGCTCGCGCTCTTAAATGTATAATGCCATACCTCTGAACTAATGGGGATTTTTCTATCTGCTTCCACAGTTATTTATCTATGGCATACTTGTCAGTTGAACAATCGGTTTAATATTTTCTTTTCATAATTATCAGAAGTCTGTGGGTAATGCATTGTGAAACACTCTGCCGCTTTTCCTATTTTCCTTTAACTAAGGATTAAATTACATAAATACATGTTCTGTGGTAATTTGCAATCACTCCATCTCAGATATTAGATTCGGTACATTAGATGGTTTGTATCGAGAATGGTTATATGTAATTTTCAGTTCTTACTGGGCTAGTTTATGGTCTATTTTGCTTCAATGCTCGCATTCCGTGATTGTTAGTTATCATGTTTTCGGTTCCTATGATGTCGACGAATCTTTAAGGTCAGACTACTGTTTGCTACAAAGGTTACCTGGAATTTGATTCCTAGAACTTTGTTCATAATTTCCTCTTCATTTAATATTTCTTGTTATACTATATGGCGTCCGGACCGCCCATCGTCCGTGTAAGTATCATAGGATGAAAGACGACCTACCCTGAAGTTCTGGTTCACAGGCTTTAGGGTTAATGGTCTTTTCAAAAAATTACTTTCCGGGTTTCCTTTCTTTCTTAATATTTCCTGTTTCACCGAACTAATAACCCAGAAGAGAAATAAATGGATTCTAGGGTATTCATGGTTACTTCTCTAGCTACTGTAGTAAATCCTCAGTTTATTTACAGTTTGCTTCCAGAACCTAACAATTTCTTTGTCAATCTTTAGTAAGACCAGTAAACAAAATAAAACAACACTATTTACAACAGTTCTATTATAACAGTAATGTAAGACAGCCGAAAGAACAGTTTCCTTCCCTACCTTGCAAAAGACAAGGGTTAACAGGGTCTTACTCACTTTAAATTTGATTTGACTGATGTTACTCGTTTCCTCCCTTCCGCGAGCTGGGCGATTATGTCCCACTACTCTCCCCCGAGCTTCAAGTCTGGAGCATCTTACACAGTTCTGGAGGAGAGATTCGGGACAATCCGGTCCAACTCTCAAACTCCAGTGGAACAGATTACTGGGGAGAACTTAGGACAATCCGGTCCAACTCTCCAACCCAGTAGACAATCTATTTTTCTGAAAATTTCTCTCTTTCCAGTCAATAGAGTATTTTTCATTTTCTCTTCCTTTCCCAGAAAGAAGAACCCCCAAACTCCCTTGGGATTCCTCCTTTATTCCAGAGTTTCCTTCTGGGTAACTGTGGAACAGTTTTTCTGTTCAACTAACTCCAGTTCTTGATTTACTTTTACCATCAACTTTACTCAGGAAACTAATTTCACAGTAAATCTTTATTTAATATCCAAAATTGATTTGTTCAAATATTCACTTAATAGATAAAACAGTAGTCATAATTAACTCTTAACTAATAAGAGTTTAATCGTTTGTTACCGCTAAAGCAGTGGTTACAGTTTTCCCCCTCTGGAAGAGAACACCGTCCCTGGTGTTCTTAATTTAATTAGAAAAAAGTTCAGGATAAGATTCACGAACAAAACTCTCGTCCTCCTAGGTGGCCTCCTGTGGTCCAAAGTGCCTCCACTACACTTTAACCTCGGCGATAGCTCATTTCCGGAGCATGATTTCCCTCTGGTCGATTATACTGTGAGGCTCGACCAGAAATTCTCCGTCTGGTTCTACCTGCACACAAAAGGCTTATGTTAATTTTATAAATCTTTTAACTTCATGCTATTTTTAACCTTTATGCTCACCCACTACCTGAATGTTCTGCCAGTGAATAATATGTCTTGGATCATGAATATATCGTTTCAATAACGATACATGAAAGACATTATGCACCCGAATGTGACTAGGAAGAGCTAGGCGGTATGCCACTGGTCCTACTCTTTCCAGTATTTGGAAGGGACCACAGAATCGAGGCGCTAACTTTGCACACGATGTCCATCTTAATGTACTCTTCTTGGGTTTAATTCTGACATACACGTGGTCTCCAACTTCATATTCCCGGTATGATCTCTTTTTATCCGCATACACTTTTTGCCTATCCTGTGCTGCCTTCAAATTCTGTCGATTTTTCTTCACCTCTGCCTCCATTTCTGCTAGCATATCCGGTCCTAGCATGAGTCTATTCTCGGGACTGCTCCAATTAATGGGAGTTCTACATTGCCGCCCATATAGCGCCTCAAACGGACTCATCCTTAACGATTCTTGGTAACCATTGTTGTAGGCAAACTCTATCAAGTGTAGATACTCCTCCCATTTAACTGGTTGCTGCATGACATACATTCTTAGCATGTCTTCCAGTATTTGATTTACTTTGTTCGGTTTGACCATCCGTTTGCGGGTGATATGCAGTACTAAAATGTACTTGCGTTCCTAATCCTGTAAACAGCGCTTTCCAAAAAACTGATGTGAATTTTACATCTGTGTCTGAGATAACGGTCTTAGGAATGCCATATAGTCTGAAGATCTCACGCATAAATAAATCTGCTATCTGCACTGTCTTATAGGTGAATTGGACAGGTATGAAATGTGTCGACTTACTTAGTCTATCCACAACTACCATTATGGAATAATTACCTCGTTTCGATTTTGGTAACCCGGTGATAAAATCCAATGAAATCACCTCCCATTTCCATTCGGGAATGGGTATAGGCTGCATTAAGCCTGCTAGATGCCTATGTTCTACTTTCACTTGCTGGCATTCTAAACACTTGGTTAGATAGCTTGCTATATCCTTCCTCATTCCTGGCCAACAGTAGTCCTTCCTTATAGCCGTCAGCATCTTTTGATATCCTGGGTGCCCCGCATAATTGCTTCTGTGATATTCATCCAACAACTTAGTTTTTAGTTCCACTCTGTTTGGTATGACTATTATTTTCTTGAAGATCAACAACCCGTCCTGGTTAATCTCATAATCCCCTTGTCCATCTTGTCCTTTAGATTCTTGTGTCTGCTGCCACAAGTACTTATACTCAGGATCCTTGTCTGCTTCTTGTCTGATTTGTTCCAAAAATCTGGTTTCAATTTGGTTAACATATAACTCATAAAGGTTATGCAGTTTTCTGCTTAATGCATCCGCAACTTTGTTCTCTTTTCATTTTACGTGCTGTAGATCAATATCAAATTCGCTTAACAAAGCGTTCCATCTCGCTTGGCGGGAATTTAAATCAGCTTGTTTAAAATAGCTGGTTAGACTACTATGATCAGTCTTCAACACAAACCTCTTTCCAAGTAAGTAATGTCTCCATACTCGGAGAGCATGCACAACTGCGGTCAGCTCTAAATCATAAGTTGAATATCGCTGCTCATGATCTTTTAGCTTGCGGGATTCATATGCAATTACCTTCCCTTCTTGTGATAATACAGCCCCAACTCCTTCCTTGCATGCATCTGTACAAACCTCGAATTCCTTATCCGGATCTGCTACACTTAACACAGGTGCTGTCGTCAACAACTGCTTCAATATTTCAAAACTCTCCTGACATTCTTTTGTCCATTTGAAGAATTTCCCTTTTCTTTGTAAAGAAGTAATGGGAAAAGATATCTTCGAAAACCCTTTTATAAATCGTCGGTAATAGCCAACGAGGCCCATAAACGATCGAATATCTGCCACATTCTGTGGCACCTTCCATTCCATGATAGTTTTTATTTTTTCCGGGTCTACCACTATACCCTTTTTAGATATTACATGTCCAAGATATTGTATTTCTTCCTTTAAGAAATCACATTTACTGAATTTTTCATGCAACTAGTGCTTCCTTAGCATCTCCAGTACCATACGCAGATGCTTTTCATGTTCTTCCGCATTCTTGGAGTAAATCAGGATATCATCAATGAAAATCAGCACAAAGTTATCCAAATAAGGGTGGAAAATACTATGCATCAGCCTCATAAAAGTGGCTGGTGCATTAGTTAGCCCAAAAGGTAATACCACGAATTCATAGTGGCCATACCTGGTGTACAAAGCAGTTTTGTGTATATCTTCATCCTTAATTCTGATCTGGTGGTATCCGGACCGCAAATAAATTTTTGAGAACACAGTAGCTCCCTTTACCTGGTCAAACAGGTCATCAATACGGGGTAGGGGATACCTGTTCTTAACAGTCAGCTTATTTAACTGTCGATAATCCATGCACATGCGCATGGTTCCATCCCTTTTCCTAACAAACAGTACAGGTGCTCCCCAAGGTGACACACTGGGTCGTATATACCCCTTATCTAATAATTCTTGAAGCTGCATTTTAAGCTCAGTCAATTCTGGCACACTCATACGGTAGGGAGTTCGCGAAATTGGCGAAGCTCCTGGTAGTAGTTCTATCGTGAAGTCAACATCTCTTTTAGGTGGTAATCCTGGTATTTCTTCAGGAAATACGTCCTTGAATTTCTGTACCACAGGTATATTTTCTAACACAGCTGCTTTATCCTTAGACTCAGATAGTCCTACTTGTATGGCGTACAGCTGGCAGCCCTTCCTCATGCATTTTGCCATTTGGGAAGCGGTAATTGGACGCAGACGTACAGGTTTCTTTATGCCCTGAATTTCTTGGCGATTACCATTCTGATCTCTATAATAAACTATCTTTTCCTTGCAGTCAATGAGAGTCGAATGTTTCTCTAACCAGTCCATGCCCAACAATACGTCATAGGATCCCAAGGGCAGGATATTTAAATCTACCATTAACTGTTGTCCACCGATTTGCAATGCACAATCTGATATCTTGGCACTAACTCTTCTTTTATCTCCTGTAGCTAACTGAACCAACCAGCTTTTTTTAAATTTTTGACTTGACAGTTTACAGATTTCCACTAATTTAGGACTTATATAACTTAGACTTGCGCCTGGATCTACCAAAACAGAAACAGTTCGGGATGACAATTTACCTTCCAGCTCTATCATGGTGGGTTGAAAATCAGCGTGCCGATCCTCCAATGCTGCGTTAATTCTGGGTATGCTTCTGGCAACATCTCCCACGGTAGAGGCCTCCTGCAAATTGGTTACTGCCTCGGCTTTACCCCTCTGTGGGCAATCTCGATATTAGTGTGCTGCCCCGTAGCCCCAACACTGCAGAGGTGGCCTCTGGTTGTGAGTTTGCTCAGGTTTATTTGAAGCTTCTATCGTTTTGTCTTCCCCGGGCCCTCTAATCCGCTGATGGTTCTTGCCAAATTGCTTATTGATTGAGTTTTTGGCGGTATTTCGGAAATGACTGGTTTTGCTTTTTTTGAAACCAGTGCTGTTTCTGTTATCTTTCTTGGTTTGCCACCCTTTTCCTTGATCTGTCTTATTTTTCGCTTGCTTGTAACACAGCCTTGCCTTTCTAATAGCCTCATCTATTGTCCTAGGATTTTCAAACTCAATACGCTCCTTCATATGGACGGGTAAGCTGCTCAGAAATCTCTGAACTTTGGCTTTCTCTTCTCTTAAGTACGGTACATAGCGTAGTAAGGATGTAAACTTGGTGATAAACTCGTCCATGGTCAGTGGTCCCAGCCTTAAATCATGGAATTCCCAAGACTTTTCATCATAAAAACGCTCAGTCAAGTACTTATCCTTGAAATACTGTTGAAACTTTTCCCATGTCACATCTTGATCCTCTATTCCCCGCACATTCTTCACTTCTTCCCACCATAGGGTGGCTTTATCCTTCAGCTGGTAAATGGCTAACCGTGCCTTAAGACCACTGTCGTAATCATACACCTAAAAATATTTGTTCATATTAATCAACCAAGCTTCTGCCACTTCCTCCTTTTCGCCATTGAACGTAGGTGGCTTTATCTTTCTGAATTCTTCGTGCATCTCCACCTTCTGCTTTTTGTTTACCTTCTGTTCGGTTTCGTTCTCAGATTCAGCCTCATTAAAATTTCTGTTTGGATGACTTCGATGTGACAGACTTCTTTCTCTTCGGCCTGTATCTTGTTCCTCTGATTGCTGTTCGTTTCTTTCTTGGAATTCTCTGTCAGCACTGGGTTTTTCAACTCTTTGATTTTGTTTATCAGAGAGGCTCTTCAAGATCCTCTCTTGATCCTGCATCATCCTTGCATTCTCCTTGCGTACTCTTTCCATTTCTTCCTGTAATTGTTGTACCGTGTGTAACAAAATGCGAGTCTGATGTTGCTGTTCTTCAATCAGTCTGTTGGACCGCTGATGCTGCTCTATTCCCAGTTGAACCCACATTTCGGGGTTTCCTTCTGGTGGAGGTTGAATCTCTCCTACATTTCGCTGTTGCTGTTGTGAAGGTGTCCGTCTTGGTTGTCGTTCCATTAGTTATCTATCTGTGCATGAAACCATACAATTTGTAACGTCAGTTGATCCAATAGGGCCCAGCGTTGTAACGCTGCTTTGATACCACTTGTCACCGTCATCACAATGAACACAAAAAAAAAATTAATTACTAGCTAACCCATCGTAACTTTAATAGATTTTCTATATTTACTACCATGAAAACCATAACCAATTGAATTTTGTGCTGCGGTACTTTGATTGATTACCTATGTACCATCATGGATAACTCCAGATTCAGTTTTTATTTCCATGATACGGTTCTGGTCTTATTGTTTATTACATCCGTTAATTATTATGTTTTTTTTTTATTTGATGATCCTTGCCATGCTCAAACCTTAATCGAAAAACCCTTAACACATTGCAAACATATTTCTCGGGTTATGGAATGTTGTATGCACAATTAAATTGGATAAACTGCACTTATGACCCTGTCCATACGTGGCATAAGATCGGCCGTCGATGCATAATGATCCCACGGTGCATAGGGCTTAGGGTTTACTATGAACTTTGGGTCATAACTGTTTCTGCCATCCATTGTTGCATTTTCGCCGAGGGTTCTGGAGGCGGCAGTGCTGCTGCGACAAGGAAAGGCAGGGCTACGTCTGACCTCCATTGAAAGTCGATGCAACGTGACCCCAGATGGCCTCTTTCATGTAATAGGTACAGGGACTCCTCTGGTTTTCTCTATTGCAGAGTTTCTACGCAGAAAACTTGCTTTCTCAGTGTTGGATTTGGAAACCGGTGAAATTGTTGTTTTACGTTTGGAGTTTGTCCGCTGTTTTTTTTTAATTGTCGCGCCTCTTGTTAGGTTTCTGTCACACTTTTCTCCATTCTTTTCCTCGTTACATTCCTGTTGGAGCTTGCTGGTAGCATGGTTCCGAAGTTCTCGAATTTTGTTCTTCACAGGCCCTACAGGTATCAAATCCTTCCGTGTCTTCGTTTGTTCTATTTTCCTTTTACTGTTTTCTTCCATTTGCTAACGGGGTCTTCTCTGTGTGAGTAGGTTTGGGCTGCCACTCCACTCACTCGCTTGGAGATTGCTTTCTTCTTCGTTCCATAGCTCGGCGGCGACTCTGACGTGAGCTCACGAGTACACATCATAATGGAAATGGTCTTACTTTTTGCTGAGAATTTGGGGTTGAAATAAACTCAGGGTAAAGTACGTAACCCCGCTATTTGTAATGTTCGGGTTAACCACGGTCACGGCCTCGGGCGAACGGAATGTGTGTAGCTCTCAGTGGATTCTAAACTGTTTCAGGGTTTTCATTTTTAGTCAGTGTTATGTATAAATTTGCTACTGTTACTGTATGGCCGGGGTTTATGTTCGCCCGCGCTCTTAAATGTATAATGCCATACCTCTGGACTAATGGGGTTTTTTCTATCTTCTTCCACAGTTATTTATCTATGGCATACTTGTCAGTTGAACAGTCGGTTTAATATTTTCTTTTCATAATTATCAGAAGTCTGTGGGTAATGCATTGTGAAACACTCTGTCGCTTTTCCTATTTTCCTTTAACTAAGGATTAAATTACATAAATACATGTTCTGTGGTAATTTGCAATCACTCCATCTCGGATATTAGATTCGGTACATTAGATGGTTTGTATCGAGAATGGTTATATGTAATTTTCAGTTCTTACTGGGCTAGTTTATGGTCTATTTTGCTTCAATGCTCGCATTCCGTGATTGTTAGTTATCATGTTTTTGGTTCCTGTGATGTCGACGAATCTTTAAGTTCGGACTATTGTTTTCTACGATGGTTACCTGGAATTTGACTCCTAGAACTTTGTTCATAATTTCCTCTTCATTTAATATTTCTTGTTTTACTATATGGCGTCCGGACCGCCCATCGTCCGTGTAAGTATCATAGGATGAAAGACGACCTACCCTGAAGTTCTGGTTCACAGGCTTTAGGGTTAACGGTCTTTTCAAAAAATTACTTTCCGAGTTTCCTTTCTTTCTTAATATTTCATGTTTCACCGAACTAATAACCCAAAAGAGAAATAAATGGATTCCAGGGTATTCATGGTTACTTCTCTAGCTACTGTAGTAAATCCTCAGTTTATTTACAGTTTGCTTCTGGAACCTAACAGTTTCTTCGTCAATCTTCAGTAAGACCAGTAAACAAAATAAAACAACACTATTTACAATAGTTCTATTATAACAGTAATGTAAGACAGCCGAAAGAACAGTTTCCTTCCCTACCTTGCAAAAGACAAGGGTTAACAGGGTCTTACTCACTTTAAATTTGATTTGACTGATGGTACTCGTTTCCTCCCTTCCGCGAGCTAGGCAATTACGTCCCACTACTCTCCCCCGAGCTTCAAGTCTGGAGCGTCTTACACAGTTCTGGAGGAGAGATTCGGGACAATCCGGTCCAACTCTCAAACTCCAGTGGAACAGATTACTGGGGAGAACTTAGGACAATCCGGTCCAACTCTCCAACCTAGTAGACAGTCTATTTTCTGAAAATTTCTCTCTTTCCAGTCAACAGAGTCTTTTTCCTTTTCTCTTCCTTTCCCAGAAAGAAGAACCCCCAAACTCCCTTGGGATTCCTCCTTTATTCCAGAGTTTCCTTGAGTAGCGTGGAGACGATTTTTGTTCACTAACTCCGATTTCTTAGGTTACTTTACACCCATCAACTTTACAAAACTAATTTCACGGTAAATCTTTATTTAATATCCAAAATTGATTTGTTCAAATATTCCTTATGAGATAAAACATTAGTCATAATTCACTCTTAACTAATAAGAGTTTAATGCGATTCTATTCTTAGCTAAGCAGTGGTTATTACATAGCTTACAGATAGTTATGACAAATTTTTTCTTCCTACTATTTAAAAAAAAACACTTTTATTTTATTTTAATTATTTTTTTAAATTAACTTAAAAACACATAACTATTTTTAAATAAATTTCAATCTTATCATAAATATTAAAAATATCTCATGAAATTTAAATCAACGTTATCCATTTAATAAAAATAAAATATCTATTTAATAATAAATAAAATAAATTTGGAAAAAATTATTTCAAAATAAACAGAATCTTATCATCAATATTATTAAAATTGTTTCATGAAATTTAAATTACTATTATCCATTTAATAAAAATAAAATATCTGTTCAATAATAAGTTAATAAATTATTTTAAATTAATAAAAACTGAAAATTAATAAATTACTTTAAATTGAATTGTAGGTATAATATATATATGTATATATATAGTGGAGAAGAAAATATTTTTATTTTATTTTATAATATCATTATTATTATTTTTGTTAGAATTTAATAGTGATATTAGAGGTAATTACTCGTAAATCTATAAAGTCTTCTTTCTATAAATTAAGAGGTATGAATCTAGAATTTCTCAGTTTTTCACATATTTTATATTAACTGGATCACCAATTAAATTCTCCCCATACATAATATTATTAAATTTATTTAAATATTTTATTTAATTTTTTTCATCACATTTATATTTAGATAATTTTGATTATTTAAAATTTACTTTCCACATTTATAATAATTTTATTAGTTCAAATTCTGTTTTTTAAAAATAAAAAACATATTTTATCTAATTCATTACATCAAAGTAAACAATTTTATATTATTTTTTATGTTTAAAATATTTGAAATAATTAATCATAATTAATAAAAATAATAAAAATGTATTTTTTAACATTTTTTAAAAGATATTAAAATTGCAATTTTTGCACTGTCTCGTCTAACTTGAAGATGAAATATTCAAAGAAAAAGTTGGGCCAATTATGTTATAAAATAGGCATTAATGTATCGATTAACTTGTTCGTAACTAATGTCGTCAAATAGGCATTAATGTATCGATTAACTTTTTCATAACTACTACTGTTAGGTAACGATGCTTTTTACTTCTCTCAAGAATATGACAACTTGCATTCTGTATTTTTGTTAAAAATAATAATGAATCAAAACAACTATTAAACATTTTTAATTATAATAATAAACCAAAACAAATTTCATAAACACATACATCAAATTGTTTATTTTATGGATTTCCAATCCGTACAGCAATATATTCATCCAAGTGACCTATCTAATTAAATAAACATAAACCTTTAGTGAAACCCTAAAATGTTTCACAAAGTGGACGGTAAAATTTTTAACAAAGTGAATGATATCTATCAGACATTGCAAATGCCATCGATGGATATTCATTATGTGAGAAAGAAACTCTGATCAAAACCTGACCATTCATTGATGGAAAGCTCTCGTTCAAAACATAGATGGAGATTTTGCCAAAGTGAAGTGGCTGCTAATTTTAGTCGCTGAAACTCTTTCACAAAAGGGACATGGGGTAAGGGTTGACGCAGACCTGAGAGGTGGCGATGACATTTTGAGAGCTTTCAGTTTTTGCAGCTCGGTGTGATGTTTTCGGTTCTCGGCTGCAAGTGACTCATTATATCTCTTCAAAAGCTCACAGTCCAGTTTGGTTTGCTTCAGCTTCGTCCTGAAACAATTTCATCCATTTAATTAAAGTATAACAGAAATTTAACAATAAAATCTAGTTTTCAAAACATAAAGTTTTCAATACAATAAAATCTCCCATCAGATTAAAACTTTTCCAAATTATAAATTTGCTGGAATTTTAATTTCCAAGTCGAGATATTTTACAATATTAATGTTGACCTGCAAAATACAATGAATAAATAAAGGACAGCAGCTAACTTTGCTCGTCTATTTTGGAACCACACTTCAACTTGTGGAAGACGGAGATTTAAGTGTAAGGCGAACTCTTCCTTTTGCTTCTGCTTCGACCAGTTAGGTATGGAGAGATCCTTCAATGCTTTGAGAGGTCCCACGAACTCAAGAAATCTCTACGCCAAGAGATTGCATGTCTCCACCCAGAGGTGGCCTTATGGTCTGAAATAAATTAGGAGCATTACAGAATTTCAACCATCAGCCGTTGGAGAATGGAGAATGGAGAATGGGAGAGTCTAAAAGAAATTTGGGCGCGTTGGAGAATGTTAACCCTTTCAGCCGTTACATTCCACGTTTCAGTATCATCGTTCACCCATAATATCTTTTCCTGTAGGGTAAATTCTATTTAACTCGTATTCTAACAAATTATAAACCAAAGGAATTGATTTAAACATTGAGACAATTGTTGTCACAGTGCGACGTTGGACCAAATATGACCATGGTTGGCCATGGGTATTTCCATATTGAGACAATATTTGTCAAAATGTGACATTTGATCGTGGATGACATTGATCGATCATTCATATTATAAACGAAGAACTAAAAAACCCAAGGGTTTAATATTATAAACCAAAGATATTGGTGAACCCATTGGAAAACCATTACCCCGACAAATTATAAACCAAAAGGAATTGGTGAACCCAAGGGAATTGATTTAAACATTGAGGAAATTGTTGTCACGATGCGACGTTGGACATTCTAATATGATACAGTTTATTACATCGCATCATTTTCATATTGAGACAATATTTCTCAGAATGTCACATTTGATCGTGGATGACATTGATCAATTATTCATATTATAAACCAAAGGAACTAATAAACCCAAGGGTTTAATATTATAAACCAAAGGAATTGGTGAACCCAAGGGAAAACCATTTCCCAACAAATTATAAACCAAAGGAATTGGGGAACCCAAGGGAATTGATTTAAACATTGAGACAATTGTTGTCACAATGCGACGTTGGACCAACTATGACCATGGTTGGCCATGGGTGATTTTTATATTGAGACAATATTTGTGAGAATGTGACATTTGATCATGGATGACATTAATTGATTATTCATGTTATAAACCAAAAGAACTAATAAACCCAAGGGTTTAATATTATAAACCCAAGGAATTGGTGAACCCAAGGGAATTGATTGAAACATTGAGAAAATTGTTGTCACAATGTGACGTTGGACCAACTATGACCATGGTTGGCCATGGGTGATTTTCATATTGAGACAATATTTTTCGGAATGTGACATGTGATCGTGGATGACATTGATCGATTATTCATATTATAAACCAAAGGAACTAATAAACCCAAGGGTTTAATATTATAAACCAAAGGAATTGGTGAACCCAAGCGAAATCCATTACCCAACAAATTATAAACCAAAGGAATTGGTGAACCTAAGGGAATTGATTTAAACATTGAGACAATTGTTGTCACAATGCGACGTTGTACCAAACATCGATCGAAAATTCATATTATAAACCAAAAGAACTAATAAACCGAAGGGTTTAATATTATAAACCAAAGGAATTGGTGAACCCAAGGGAAATCCATTACCCAACAAATTATAAACCAAAGGAATTGGTGAACCCAAGGGAATTGATTTAAACATTGAGACAATTGTTGTCACAATGCGACGTTGGACCAATTATGACCATGGTTGGCCATGGGTGATTTTCATATTGAGACAAGATTTGTCAGAATGTGACATTTGATCATGGATGACATTGATCGATTATTCATATTATAAACCAAAAGAACTAATAAACCCAAGGGTTTAATATTATAAACCAAAGAAATTGGTGAACCCAAGGGAATTGATTTAAATTATTTGTTTTGTTTAGGGATGAAACATTTTAGAATAATATATATATATATATATATATATATATATATATATATTAAAAATGAAAAATATAAGTTTTTTTTTCTCTTCTTCCATCAAAATATGTTATTGATGGTTGAGGGTGAGAATGAAATATCTTAACCATGAGTCCTTCATAGTGAGTTGTAATTTCAAGAACAAAGTGAATAAGCACAATAATAATGGATTATTCATGTTTTATAATGCTTTTAATTAATTTTGACCAAATATGTATAGTTGTTTAATTATAGCTCACATTAGTTTTTAGTTAGAGATTATTTTATTTGACATGCCAACTAAGATTGAGAACAAAAGGAATTAGATATCTGTATCATATAGGGTTTTCTAATGCTTCTATTGGTCCAATAATGTTTTTAATTAAAATTAACCAAACATATGTAATTTTTTTTGTTCTCATTATGGTTGACATTATTTCTTAATTTAATGAACATTTTATTTTTACTTTAGGAAAGATGTGTCAAAGCTACAGTAAGCATAAAAAGAATTATACATCTCATACACTTTTAATAAAAGGATAATAAAAATTGTATTGCTTATACTACCAAATTTATATTTTTAAACCTTTTTAATATTTTATTTTACTAAATTAATATTTAAAACATATGATATAAAAAAATTAATTTTTTTAAGTAAACTTCAAGTTTTATTTATATTATTAATTTCTTTTTTTTTATTATAAAAAAATTAATAATAATGATTAGTGTTTATTAAAATTTATCTTGAAATTAAAAAAATAGAATTTGTTTAAATTTTATATGTTAAAAAAAAAATTATATTTCAGATTTAAGTTTAGCGTAATTATATTTCAGATTTAAGTTTACTATACTAGATTTAAATTTTTTACATGCTAGCGTAATTTATATTTAAGATTTAAGTTTATTATACTAGATTTAAATTTTTTACATTTAGCTGCAAATCATTTTTAGAAATTTAAAATCCAATTTCACTATAATTTGAAAGCAATGACACACTTTATTATATTATCTATATGCTATTTGCATAATTATATTTAAACTCCAATTCAACTATAAATTAAAAATTGTCACATTTTAATAAAATAGATCTAAAGAAGTTCAAAATTTAGATAAATTTTTTTACATTGAAAAACATTTTTCAAAATTTTCACATAACTAATTAAACTCTAACTAAAATATAACTTATGTCACACTTTTTTATTGGACTTTTTATTGTATTATGTAATTGCCATTTACATAATTAAACCTAAACTCCAATTCAACTATGACTTAAAAACTATATTACATTTCAATTATATTATAAAATATATTAATAAAATTATATAATTTTGACAAATCACCAATCTTAATAAACAAGAGGCATACCATGCAATGGTTAAAAAATAAATAAAAAACATACCAAACCACAAATAGTTAAAAAAAATTGAAATGGCAAAATAATAGAAAAAAACATAAGCATATATAACATATATCACCATTGCTTTAGCAAATCCACAAACATAACGTGTAAAATAATTTACAAACCTAGCAAAGATAACCTAGCTTTCGTGCTATTTCTACATTTTTTTATTTTTCTATTTATAGTCAATTTGAATTTGTAGAGATGGAGACGTCAAACTAATTTTGGCAAAACAAAATGATGGCAGAATGGGCGGCAGAGTGTATCCATACCTACATCGAGAGGAACAACCAGGTTAAGGCTGTACCAGTGAAGGATGTGACATCGTGGTTGTCCCAACCTGCACTCTACTAACAAAATGGAGCTAAGATTGAGATTGACATTGAATGCAATGTTCATCTTCTCTGATTCTCCGTGCCATCTCCCGTTTCAGCTCTAAACTGCAAACCAAGCAAACACGACCTCATAAAGATAAATATTGAGGCCTTTTCTACGTGAGACCGCTGGAAAAGCTGTAATCAAGATACTCATATAAGCTTAAAAGGCTTTTAGAGGTTAATTTTATGAAAAAACAAACCCGTGGCCGCAGGAAGTCATTGTTCATTTCAATCAATACCCAGATAAGCAAACGACCCAACAAACTGTGTGTGCAGAGCCAAATTTACATTGAATAGCTCTCTTCTATCAGAGTTGAAACCCTGCAATTTCCCTAACATGGAATTAATAAAAATTGTTAAACCCTATTTACTGTATGCATACCAATTGAAGCCACTATGTACGAGGTTGCATCCCATTTTATAAATATCTATTAGTCAAAAATCTACACAAATATTAGGTATATAGAATCATATTAAACAGGGAATAAAAAAACAAAAGCATACCTGCTCCTCCGCTCCACTATCTAATAAGCCGTCAGGCCCTGGTGGAACTTGGAGAGACTCAGGGCTCCACTCCGGATGGCCATGGTTGCGTCGATGAGATTCAGGGCTCCACTCCGGATGGCCACGGTTGCGTCGATGAGCACGTCCAGGCTGGGGAAACAGCAGGCTTCCGCCATGAAGGTCTGTTCATGCTGTGTCGAGCCATTGTGCCGCCTGTCGCTTTCAATCCATGGGCAAAACAATCCCTCGTGGTAGGGAACGGGCGTCTCTGCATTTCCTCTCAACTCGAATTTTCTGATATTGTAGCATCGATAGCAGCAGGAGCCGAGCTTGGAGCCCAACCCCCATGATACCCGACCACTGCATCTGTTCCTGTAATGCGCTAAGCGGTTCCTCCACCCTAACTTCACCGGAACAATCATTTCTCCGTGTTCCACAACGTGCTCTTCGATATACCGACCAAGGAACTTGCTCTGGTCAAGAAACTCTTTGCATGTCCTCCGGATATGGGGATATTGCTGCACAGGCACTCTTAGAAATATGTTCTCCAATATATCGGGCACGATGTTGATTAAAACACAACGATCTGAAGACGATGGATTGCTAATCGCAGATTTTGCAGACTTTGAAAGTCGACTCGTCATAGTCCTGGAAGTCGACTCGTCATAGTCCTCCATAGCATAGTTACCAAATTCGATCGTATTGAAGAAAAAAATAAGAGAATTCGGCAATTCGATTCGTATATCGAATAGTTCGGAAAAAAATCGATTCGGTTGACAGGGTCTATCGTCTGCCTAAAGGTTCAGATTTTATGGAATATCTGTGTAAGGTGCCTAAAGGTTCAGATTTTATGGAATATCTGTGTAAGGTTCAGATTTACTACTATCGAATTTTTTCTAAATTGAAATTTTTTCATTCGAACTTTTATTGTACTGTATCTAATTCGAATCAGAATTAGAATTCGAACTTGGTAACTATTCTCCATAGCATATCCCTGCAACACTTTTCAGGGATGGCCTGCGTTAATGACGAGTCTTTTCCTTGACGTGTGCTAATTGGTCTACCAATATATCAATAGCAATGGACGCGTGCAAATAGAACATCAACCGATCGAATCACTCAGTGGTTTCCACGTTTATAGGTGGCGGGCGCATATTTAATTCAGAATTTGAACAATCAAATAGGTTGCATTTTAGTTTGAACCATCACTGCTTAATCTTGATAGGTGGCGGTCAACAAATGGCATAGTAATTTTTTAATCATGTTTTGTAAAAAATTAATTTAAGTATGGTTTAAACACGTGATTTAGATATGCAAGGAAGTTACTTTTTTGAATTTCATCCATTGATTTAGTGGCGAAGACCAGAATATACCAGCATCTTTCAATCAAGACCATCAGATCAAAAAGATTAATTAGCATAATCACAAAAAAACCTACCTCCGATAGGGGTACACCTAGTTGGTTACACTTAAATCTCCGTCTTCTGCAAGTTGAAGTGTGGTTCCAAAATAGACTAGCAAAGTTAGCTACTGTCCTTTATTTATTCATTGTATTTTGCAGGTCAACATTAATATTGTAAAATATCTCGACTTGGAAATTAAAATTCCAGCAAATTTATAATTTGGAAAAGTTTTAATCTGATGGGAGATTTTATTGTATTGACAACTTTCTGTTTTGAAAACTAGATTTTATTGTTAAATTTCTGTTATACGTTAATTAAATGGATGAAATTGTTTCAGGACGAAGCTGAAGCAAACCAAACTGGACTGTGAGCTTTTGAAGAGATATAATGAGTCACTTGCAGCCGAGAACCAAAAACTTCACACAGAGCTGCAAAAACTGAAAGCTCTCAAAATGTCATCGCCACCTCTCAGGTCTGCGTCAACCCTTACCCCATGTCCCTCTTGTGAAAGAGTTTCAGCGGCTAAAATTAGCAGCCACTTCACTTTGGCAAAATCTCCATCTATGTTTTGAACGAGAGCTTTCCAGCAATGAATGGTCGGGTTTTGATCAGAGTTTCTTTCTCACATAATGAATATCCATCGATGGCATTTGCAATGTCTGATAGATATCGTTCACTTTGTTAAACATTTTACCGTCCACTTTGTGAAACATTTTAGGGTTTCACTAAAGGTTTATGTTTATTTAATTAGATAGGTCACTTGAATGAATATATTGCTGTACGGATTGGAAATCCATAAAATAAACAATTTGATGTATGTGTTTATGAAAATATTTTTGGTTTATTATTATAATTAAAAATGTTTAATAGTTGTTTTGATTCATTATTATTTTTAACAAAAATACAGAATGCAAGTTGTCATATTCTTGAGAGAAGTAAAAAGCATCGTTACCTAACAATAGTAGTTATGAAAAAGTTAATCGATACATTCATGCCTATTTGATGACATTAGTTATGAATAAGTTAATCGATACATTAATGCCTATTTTATAACATAATTGGCCCAAATTTTTCTTTGAATATTTCATCTTCAAGTTAGACGAGACAGTGCAAAAATTGCAATTTTAATATCTTTTAAAAAATGTTGAAAAATACATTTTTATTATTTTTATTAATTATGATTAATTATTTCAAATATTTTAAACATAAAAAATAATATAAAATTGTTTACTTTGATCTAATGAATTAGATAAAATATGTTTTTTATTTTTAAAAAACAGAATTTGAACCAATAAAATTATTATAAATGTGGAAAGTAAATTTTAAATAATCAAAATTATCTAAATATAAATGTGATGAAAAAAATTAAATAAAATATTTAAATAAATTTAATAATATTATGTATGGGGAGAATTTAATTGGTGATCGAGTTAATATAAAATATGTGAAAAACTGAGAAATTCTAGATTCAGACCTCTTAATTTATAGAAAGAAGACTTTATAGATTTACGAGTAATTACCTCTAATATCACTATTAAATTCTAACAAAAATAATAATAATGATATTATAAAATAAAATAAAAATATTTCTTCTCCACTATATATATACATATATATATTGTACTTACAATCCAATTTAAAATAATTTATTAACTTTCAGTTTTTATTAATTTAAAATAATTTATTAACTTATTATTAAATATGATATTTTATTTTTATTAAATGGATAATAGTAATTTAAATTTCATGAAACAATTTTAATAATATCGATGATAAGATTCTGTTTATTTTGAAATAATTTTTTCCAAATTTATTTTATTTATTATTAAATAGATATTTTATTTTTATTAAATGGATAACAGTGATTTAAATTTCATGAGATATTTTTAATATTTATGATAAGATTGAAATTTATTTAAAAAAAAAGTAATGTGTTTTTTTTTCAAGTTAATTTAAAAAAATAATTAAAACAAAATAAAAGGTGTTTTTTTTTTTAAATAGTAGGAAGACAAAATTTATCATAATCCATCTCAAGCTAATATCTAT